>APFE031141234.1:0-18546 GCA_000404065.3 Pinus taeda
AGAAGATGAAACGCCAAATTGTGGGCCCCGTTTTGGGTAAATTGGTACATCAATTTCCCGGGGTCGTAACTTTGACATACGATCTCCGTTTGACGTGTATGATAGCTCATTAGAAAGATCTATTCGAGAACTACCACTTTGGGAAGGGAAACATCAGTCCATGGACCCATGTTGCCCCCAGATTTCCCAAAAAACGTCATTTAGGGCCTCAAAACGGCTCCGGAAATTCAGGACCCGAAAAAAACTTCTAAAAATAGTAAGTTGTGCTATAATTAAGGAAACTGAAAATGCTAAAAGAGACAATTGTGGGGGTCCAAATGGGATAGGTGGGTGGCCACCAACATCCACATGGATCATCAATACTAAACCTTGTTACATGATTCAAAAGCCCAAGAAGGGTATCTTTAAATGTACAATAATTCTATAGACTCATAATAAATCCTAGAAGTCTTCAATGGGGACGTTGACCTAAAACATGGTGACCCAAGCATGAAACCCATTCTTTAATACGTTAAAATAAAAATAATAACAATTCTTTTCTTTATTATTTTGACAAGTACATTACATAATGACTCAAGTACATTTTTTTTTAACAATATCGGGTATTGATTATATTTCAAAAAAAGAAAAGAGGAGTATACTCCTATTACAATCGATGACGTTTGGATTCAAGTAGAAAAGTGAAGGTGGGAGCACAGACCCTGTTTCCAGGCTTGAGATCCAATATTCTATTCATTCCTTTGTCTATCTTGGCATATTGGCTTACATACTGTCCTGAGAGTAATATAAACTTGCAATACATTAAATTATTTTTCGCTTTTCCAGTATTGATTAGCTGACTCCTTCTGTTGAGAGCGTTGCTTCTTGCCTTGTTGAATTGATTTTTCTCCTTCCTGGCCTTGATTGGTATACTTGATGTAGGCGACGGCTTCCTCCAAGTGCACACATTTATTCTTGAGTGTAAGAATTTCAGATTTCTGAGTTTCAATATCTCTCTGTTGATAGTTTATTCTAGAGTGGAGTATTCCAGAATGCTGTGCGCGTTAAAGAACAAGGAATCAGGATCATGCTTGGTGCTATTGTAGTGAATGAGGATATGTAGAAGCTTATAATTTATGAAGGAAAAATTTCTTTGGAGATTGGCAGTGATATGATGGATGTCTGTGCTATTCATGCGTCTAAGATCTCGATCCTCCTTGGCCTGCAAGCTTAATATAGAGGAAGATTTGTTTTTGATTTTTTGTATATACACCTGTGATTGCCATTTGAGAACAACTTCTAGAGTATCTGCCTCATGATTTTCTGATGTACTTTAAAAGTTGGTTTGATTTTTCTCATTCTTTTCTTAATGATTAACTCTTTCCTCATGGAGATTGATTTGATGTATGGGATGGATCTGAAGTATATATCTTTATTTTCCTTAGTACTTCCTGCCTCTCTTTCAGTTGCTTTGTTAGCAAGATCATCATCCTTTTGTTATGTTCTCTTAGAACATGCTTAAAATTAACCATTCCTGAGCCTTTCAGATTAGTTCTTATCCTCTTGTAGATTCTGTTCATAGCTGAGTTGTTGGGGCTCTTATTTTTAATCATTGCTTCTATAACAATTGCTAAATCTCCTATTATTATAGGGTTTCAGATTACCTTCTTTTTTATTATCCTTGAACCTAATAGTAAATTGTAAGCTTCAACTTTATTATTTGTTATTTCTCCCATGCCCCATTCGTAAGTGACCATCTCTTTCCCATTTTGGTCACTTATAATTCCTCCTGCCCCTGCTTTCCCAGGATTGTTTTTTGATGCCCCATCGAAGAACATACTGAATCTATTTATTTATTTTTTAATTTTATTTATTTATTATTTATTTTTATATATTTTTATTTATTTTTATTTAAATATATATATATATAGTATATATATATCTATATATTATAATATATATTATATATATATATTATTATATATAATTATTATATATATATAATATATAACTATAAATATATATAGATTATATAAATATATAATATATATATTGATTTATTTATTTATTTAATTTATTTTTATTTAGACTGCAAATTCTTCTTCATTCATCCTTATTTTCCAACTTTGTGCTGTAGGAGTTTTCTTTGGTCCTGCTTTCCCAGTGTTTGTCAATATGGATTTCCCAATCCAATTTCTCTCCTCTTGCTGTAAGTTGTTGTAATCCATTGCTAACATCCCTTTAGTGTTTAATATTTCTAAAACTAAACCCCAAGTTTTTGATAAGATTCTACCTGTTCTTGGCTTTTGTTCTTTGAAGATGTTTTTATTTCTAGTTAGCCAAATCTACCAACACAAGACTGCTGGGATGCATTTCCAGAGCCTGTTAATTGTAGCCTTTTTCTTTATAGAATAGGGATAAGCCTTCTCCCATGCTTTACAAAACTCTAAGAAGGTGTTTGAGAAATTTAAATTGATTTCCAGAGGACTTGAAATCTGCTTCTAGCATTCTCTTGCTATCATGCAGTCCAGAAAGAGATGTTGTATGGACTCTTCTTCTTTCAGGCACATGAGGGACCATGAATTCCTTTCTTTTTTAATTTTTTAGTAGTTAGTATTTTTCCTTTTAGAAGAGTCCATATAAATGTTTTGATCTTAGGAAGGCTTTCAGTCTTCCATGCCAATTTCTAGAGGTCCCATTCCTAACGATTTTGATGATCTTGAAGCGCTTTGTACCTTGTTTTAACAGTGTATCCTCCTCCACTTGGATCCCAAACAAAATCATCCTCTTCCTCAATACTTATGGGTGCTGCCCCTTTGAGGTGAAATCTTAATTTCTCCCATTGTCCTTTCAGATTTATAGGGATTGTTGTGATTTACCACTCATGCCAAGTTTTTTGATCCCATGCTGAGATTGAGTGAATAGTGTTCAACCCTCTTTCTATCATCCATGTTTGAATGCCTTGGAGGTTTAAGGGTTCTTTTCCCATGATTTTTTCATCTCAGATTGACACCGTTTTCCCATTGCCAGGAGTTTTAGATATATTATTTCTGATTATGGGGATTATTTTTTTCACAAGTTTCCAAACTTGCATGCACGACCTCATAGGGATGTTGTCTGTCAATAGATTTGTTCTGGATTGATACAAGTATTTTGTGGCGAGAGATTTTTTCCACCAGCTCTCCATTTCAGTTATCATTCGCCAAATTATTTTCATTCCTAGTGCAACATTCATTAGGCCTAGTAAATGAATGGATAGTACTCCCTGTTCGTATGGTAATGTGACTTGATCCCACTTGACCGGGCTAAACTTTTTTCTCTCTTGTTTCCCTCCTTGCCAGAGGAAGCCTCTTATGATTAATTCCATTTGCTTATGTGCACTTGTCGGTGCCAAAATTATCACATACTGATATATTGGGAGAGCTGAGAGTAGTGCCTTTATCAAAATCACTCTGCGTGCCATATTGAGCCACATCATACCCCATTTTTGGATTTTTTCTTTCATTTTTTCAACCTGTTAGATCCATTCAGCCTTTAGATTCTCTTTAGCGATTGGGAATCCTAAATAAAAGAAGTGAATCCATCTTGCTTGGGTTAGAATCTCAAGAATTTGTGAGATACTTTGCATTTTTCTTGATGGTGTGTCCCAACCATATATTCTGCATTTCGAGTTGTTTAAGAGTCCTCCGGATAGTTGAAGAAAGTCCAAGTTTTGGTCAATTGTACTATAAGACTCTACGAAGTACGGGCGTGGAGCGCGAAAGTCTAGGATGAGTCATAGGGTTGTCCGCCCTAAGAATTTTAAAATAATGTAAAGTTGTGTTGGCCTACCCATGGTCCGCGGACCATGGGATTGTATAAATAGAGCGAGGCTCTAATTGTAAAGATAGTTTTTGGCAAGAAAGGAAGTAATAGATAGATGCGAAGGCATCATTAGAGCATAGGGGGGAAGTTGAAGTGTATTGGGTCGTAGTAGTAGGAAGAGGCTCTGTAGCTGAGTGCACAGAGGCCTAGTAGAGTCCGAAACTGAGTGCGCGGACCCCTACAACTGAGTGCACAGGGTGGAGTTGGGTCTATAAATGGGACTGTACTTGGATTTGAAAGCTAATAAAGAGAAGTTTATTCTGTGCATCTATTCTTGAATCTGTATGTTGATGTTATGCATTACTTTACTTTATTATTTACTGCACGCAATTGATAATGACATGTATAATTGCTTATATGTGAATTTAATCTAAGTAATCAACTAACGGAGACTAATTACAGAAGACTTGGGTAAATAACACGGGTTGTGCTACGACTAGAATGACGCGAAGATAATATCACAGGGCGTAGGGTGGCCGCAGGTGCGTGTAGTGTAGTAAGTGTGAAGGTTGGACCGCGTATCGATCACCACATATCAGACATCCCCAGGGTGCGGAAACTTGGTTCCAGCACCCTCCCATACTACTTCCCATACTACTTCAAGTGAGACCTCAATCGACGCTCTGCGGACTGTTGCCAAAAGGGCCAGTACTACTGGGATTTGCTTGGCTAAATCACTTCCGAACTTGGGTCAGGCCCCACTAAGCCAATAGGGAGGGAGGAAAAGATGGGAGAGTTGTAGGAATGGGGGGGGGGGATTGAGGTGAAGGTGGATCAGAAGGTTCTTCCAAGGGCCCAAAGGGATTCGAGTTTGTGAGGGTGGAGGGATGACAGTGGAAGGAGATGAAGGAAAAGGTTCAGTTGAGGCCTGAGGCTGCGATGAGGGGGGAGGAGGTTGCTTTTGGTTTCTTCCTTTTAACTTGTTCCCATTTGTGTTATGGTTTCTCTGCACTTTCATTTTTTTTTTAGAGCATCTATTTGCAAAATGACCATATTCGTGATATACCTTGCATTTGAATGGGATTTGTTCATAATCCAGTTGTTGTATGTGCGCCCATTGATCCACTTTGATCTTTATCGCTTCTGGGAGCCCTTTTCCCAGATCCACTTCCACCCATATTCTGGCACATGCATGCAAGTTATCCTTCAGTTCACATCTGTCTATGTATTTCCCTACTGCATTCCCTATGGCCTTTACTGACTCATATCCCTAGCAGTGTAGAGGGAGGTGAGGTAACCTGACCCACACTGGCACAACACTGGGTACATCCATTTCAGGATCGAAGTCTAGAGTCCATCGATTTAAGTATAATCCTCTGGTATCCATGAAGTATGGACCATTCCTAAATATTAGATTTATGTCTTCTTTTGTTTCAAAATGGAAGGTGTAGTACCCTCTTTCACAGAACCTTATTGAGATTTTCCCATTAATGGTTGAGCTCCAATTTCTTTCAACCCATTTTTGAACCAATTTGGGTGACAACCATAGCCCAGTGAACTGTCCAACTAGGTCGTGTTCAGTAAGAGACAACGTTGCTCTACGCGGGAGGGCAGGAGGAAGAGAGATTTCTTGGATGCTGTCCAATTTTTTAACAAACTTGTTTACTGTTGGCTTGATTCTTGGAGGTCATGTTGCAACTATAAGAGAGGCAAATGCGTTGGCTGCATCTTCATTTCCTTGTTGTCGTTCTGGAGGTGTCTCACCCTCATCTGGGGGATCCATTTGCTTTGTAGTCTCACCAACAAGAGGCCACTGAGAGGCGGCTGCGTGCAGGGCGAGAACCAGATAGGTCACGCGAAGAAACAGCGTAACAGTAGGGGCATGCGATGTAGCAATGTTTCTCAAGTACATTATTGAAGACCAAACATAGTTACTTTTTCCAAAAAATTCCAGTGACTTATCCTTAGTATATGCATTTGCATCTAGTGACATAAATGATTTATATTATGATCATGAGGATGACTTTATGAAGATTGATATTGCCTGGTAAAGGACATCTTGTTGGCATGATAAAAGAGGAAAACACTATGTGTCACCTGGTCTAAAGAATTTGATGTTTTTGATATTATTTTTGATCTAGATTCTAAACTTTGATAATATGAATTAGTTGATTTTATTACACAATATTTATTTATGTAACGTTGAGCACATTGTTTGGCAAAGTGTTATGTTTGCAAAAAATATTGTATGAAGCAAGCTCCTCGAGTCTGGTATGTCTACATTGACAATTACCTGGTCAAGCCAAGACGACGTGTCGATCCAAACCTCTACTTCAAAAGGGGTCCAAGGTATGAATTTGATTTTGGTTTTATATGCTAATGGCCTATTCTTGACAAGTAATGAGTCTTTGATGATCAAAGTAAGAGGGATATGGCCTCTAAATTTCGAAATGAAGAATCATGGCATGATGTATCACGTCTTAAAGTTTGGAAAATAAAATCTAAAGAATTTTTGGAAAGTGGAAATGCATAATCCTTGGGGACTCAGATTGAATTTCAAGAAGTTGTGAAGAGATATTGTTGAACTTGACTTGGAAACAGGCAATTGATTAAAGCATTGATGTTCCGTTTGAACATCATCTGTATATATATGTAATACATAGAGTTTCTGCCAAGCACCCTTCGAGATATTTTAATGGGATGATCAATTTTTAATCTAAGATATTCGTACTATGATATGTGACTACATGGATGTACTGATATTGTTTGGGATAATTATTGATGAGTGCATCTGGGTGTTGCCTTAGTATGAGATCTGCCATGATATTTTGGAGGATAAGTTTGTAGATTTAAGTACGACCAACGTTGAGTACGATGTTGCTAACATGGATAGCTGTGAGGCAAGATGAAGAATTTCTTTGGAAATTTATTTGAGAAGGTTATGCATATGACAAGAATACATTGTGATGACAAAGAGTGGGAATTGGTTGACAAATAATCCTGTATATAGATGGACTGGGATGCCTCCATATATTGAGATAGTGCTACTCTATGAGACAAGCTTAGACTTGTGGTTGCTACCTCTGTGAGAGGGAGGATGAATATGCTATCCTTTTTGTGATATTGTTATACTGTTCAACAATCCCCATTTTAATATATTATAAATTTCCTATCAAATTTATTATATTAAAATAGGGACCCTTCAATTTAAAAAAAAATCTTATAATCAAATTTTAATACTTAGGATTTTTAATTAGAACGCAAGTATTAAACCTTGATTATCCCAAAAAACCAAATTAAATAGCCCTCGGAACCCAGACTTATTATTAGGATTTAAAAAACCTTAAGTAATAAAAAATAGGGGCTATTTGATTAAAAAGCAAAATAGTCGGAGTTCCAGTTCCTGAAGGTTTTATTCTTTATAGGCTATGACTCACAACTTCCCCGTAAACTTTGACTTATCCTAAAGGAAAAGACTTCCCCGCATCGCAAATAATACAAAGTTTCAAAGGCTCAAGACCCCTCTGCCATTATCCATTGCGATCGTGATTAGACCAGACCCAATGAGATTATCTATTATAATTATATGATTTTGCCACGTCCACGGCTATCGCAATAAACTACAGAAGTTAAGTCTCATACCTTAAAGAATTGTGATATGCGATAAAGCCAGACCCGACGGGATTATAAAATCCAATCCATAAAATCTCGCGTCTACAGGCTATCACAAAATTTTAAAAGCTTAAGTCCATACTCCTGCCAAACATCAATTGCGATATGTGATTAAACCCGGACCCGACGGGATTATAAAATCCATTCTATAAATCCCCGCGTCCGAAGCATCGCAGTTTCCAAAAGTCCATGCCCCGCTACATAGCGTCAATTACGATATGCAATGTAACCAGACCTGCCAGAATTATACAATGTAATTAAATTAAATATCGCGTCTGCACAATCGCAAAGTTCCAAGAGTCATGCCTCATTTGAATTGCGATTGCGATATCCTTCCTCTTTCCGATTTCAATATGACGTCATCTGTGACATCATCGCACGTCAGATCCACGCCATCCTCCACATCACCATTGGACATGGATCTGCCACGTCATAGTGACGTCACCATGACATCATCTCGTCTCGCATATCATAAATTGCAAGTCTCCCGACCATCTCTTATCATCTGCCACTCCATAATTGGGATTGCGATATTACTCAGTATTGCAATCTGTGATCAAACCCCGAGCCCGATAAGATTATAAATGCCATTTCATAAATTCCCCACGTCCACAATTATTGCAAAAGCCACGAGACTTAAACCATTCCTCTTGTGCCCATTTCGATCGCGATTTGGTCTTATTTGGATTTTCGTATATTTCAATAGGGATTCTCCCTGTTTGAAATATGATGATAATTCATACCCTGATTCCAAAGTGATTGCGATATGTTTTAAAGAAATCCCCCTTTGGATTTTATTTAGACTACTCCCAACCTAGAAAGAAATTGTGATTTACTATAAAGTCTGAGTTGTCCTATCACAAACCTCACTCCGCATTCCTCTCCATGATGGTTGTGTTCGGAATTGATTAGACTCTACGTTTTTCCTAATTTCTTGCAAAAGTGATTTGTTTCAAATAAAACTCGCTTATCAGTTTCATTCATTTCTAGCTTATCGATTTCTGTTTTTCTTGTTCAGGCTCACGACAGAGGAAGACAATTGTGGTAATAAGCGACAGTTCAATTTAAATAGACAGAAAAACTTCAAGAGAATCTGATGGAACAAACAAAGATGATGAAGACAACAAACCACTTTCAAAACATTTCTACCAAAAAATTGTTTTTCATTAAGTGTATTGAAGGGATCTGTTTAAATGCCCTCAATGCTATGCACAATAGATTCAGTTGTTTTCTGCTATTTAAGCTTGTTGTATGAAATAAAGGTCCTGCATTTTATGAAGAAAGGCAAGAAAGCTCACACTATTGTATTTTCATACTTTTCTCAATAGAACGATTGGAACATTGTTTTTTCGAACTTTCATAAAGAATTTTGAGAGGTTGCACTATTGTACTCTCGAAATCGTCTTTGTGAGAAGGATTAAATTGTTGCTATTTCTTTTATGAGTTGAGCGAAATGCATCTAGTTTTCTATCATTAAACCTTTGTTTTGTTCATAAGTGAATAGTAAATTTATCTTTTCAAATTTCTTATTACTTGATATTTAAAGAACAATGTTACATGTATTAACTACTGATCATGCTGCCATTGATATTTTTATACATGTTAAGCAATTTGCTTTGATATTCTAAATGTGATATGAGTTTACACATTATTTTGATTAACTATTTAATCAAAATAATCATCTTGAAATAGTTTCATTTCTATTGGTGTTTGAGGAATCTATATTGTCATTTACTAAATAAAATCATTATAGATCACATCTAGATAAAAATTAAACAATCCCAGGTTATAGAGTAGATTAATGCATATATTTTCCATTTAATTCATTACTGCAAATCTATCTATTTCACTTCACTATAATCATTACACATCTGTTCAAAAACCTTTCATTGGTAAACTAGACCCATCAATCTAGTAGGGGCCACTACTTAAACATAAAAGGAGTTGTCTTAAGGTCCAGACAGGGTGGTTTTTCACATATGTTGAAGCAACGATTTTTGAGGTCTCAAAAGATATATATGTATATTTTTGTTCTAATATGATATTTGATTTCATGTCCTCTATGAATAGGAGAAAACAACTATTGAGATATGATGATTATCATGTATGAGCACGATGATATATTTTTGATCTAAAAAGAGCATCGTTGATCAAGGACACTGAGCCAACTCTTCCCCCCTGTTTGAGCTCCCATGGTGTGGATTTGAGACGGAGGACTCCTGGGGTTGAGGGATCTTTGGAAATAGGGTATCACCCATATATGTTACCTATAGGATTGGAGATGTTGCTCCCTTATCTTTGTCTTCGCAGAGTATAACCTAGTTGGCATCATAGATGCAAGTTGGGCTTGTTGGGATTGTTCCTCCCCATATGCCAACCAGGTTGAGGAGGCTTGGGGCATGTGATCCTTGCCTTTTAGTAAGTCAGGTAACTAGCCCAAGCTCGGATGATGATGAAATTACTATACCACATGACTCTTGGGGTCATTGTTGGGAAGATTGCTAGGAAATAGGATGGGTTGAGATGTGCTCCCCTATATCAGCTATTGCTCGATATGGGGTCATAGATGTTTAGCTTCCCCATGATATTTTGGGTTGAGATCTGCTACCTAATGTGGTTCCAGGTTCAGATGTTCTCCTTGATGATATGTTACCTAATGGTGGTGCAGCTCATAGAATTGGATCCCCGCTGATGTTTCTTGGGTGGTAGCATTGGGCTTCCCACTGGCAGTGACTCCAGGTGGTAGTAGTGGATCCCCGATGAATAGAGAGTGCTAGCTTAGGCTCCCCTCCAACGTCAAATTATTCTTTTAGATTCGAGAATGTTTAACATATGAGGAGGGACAAGCAAGGGATAACCAAGAGATGAATCGAGATGAACAGGGACAATACAAGATGATGAGATACTTGAGATTGAATATGATTTGATGACATGATACACATGGCATGATGTAGGTGGAATTCTCCCGAGTTGAGAGGGAGTGTTAAAATTGGAAAATAGGACCAAATTCCACTTTGGACAACTCATTTTATGGAGATGACGATTTCATTGAATTCCTATTTTCAAGAGGACCAAAAGTGACCTAAAGATCATCTAGGTTAGACAAGGGAAATTGTATTTTTGAATTAAAATCCCACATATGCATATTTGATCAAGTCGGCCCTAAAGAAAATTGGAAACTCTTGGAAGGATATAAATACAAGTGACCTCAACCTCATTTGGACATCATCATGAGACATTCGTCTATTCTCTTTCTTGGTTTTCAATCGCACAAGTCTGAGGCACATCCATGGAGAATAGGTTAGCACAAAGGAGAAATTGCAGGGTCTGAACCTCGCATTCCTATTTTAGGGTTTTGGGCCTTAGTCGTAGGCATGACACTGAGATATCTCGACTACATTAACTCACTAGCTAGCTAATTCGTGTGACAAAATCTTTTCAGTCACATGCACAACACATCCTCCATGCAACTGGCATCTAGGGTTTCTGAGTCACAATCACAACGTTTCCAAAGGCTAATTTTGACTACAGTCACTGACTTACATATTGAAGGTAGTCACATGCATGAATCCTCCTCCATGTGAATGAGACCTAAATGTTGGAATTTCAGCTGTCCTAAGTTTTCACTCATTGACTGTGGTGTTCAATAGTTGACCACAGATAGTGACAACCCATTACAGGCTTTAGAATCAAGGTTTTGAGTATGAGCATTGTTGGGTTCATTTCATGGATGTTGTTTTGTTAATTTTTGTTGGATAGTTTTATAGATGAAGATATGGATAATTGTACTCTTGTTTTCCCTGGTATTTGACCAATCCTGGTGTCTTTTGTTGTTCCTTTATGTTCTACTGCATTAATGATGATATTGTTCTTTCTACATAGTTGCATGTGTTGTTGAATAATGATGTAAAGATAAATAATGTCATGATGGTATGGGGTGAATTTAATGTATGAATGAAGAAATGCAATTATCAAGGCAAAGAACAATATAGCCTTAATAAAAATTAAAAGATGCGAGGCAAAGCAATTCCTGAAATTTCCTTGCAAGGCGAGGCAAGGCAATTATCGAATCGGTTGGGGGCAATGCGAGGTAAGCCAATTCTTGAAATCGCCCTTGCAATATGGGGAAAGTTGACTCCCATAATTTCTCTTGCAAGGTGATTCCAAGAATCGCCATTGCAAAGCGAGGCAAGGCAATTCCCAAAATTTCCTGGGTAAAGTCGAGGCAAGGCGATTCCAAAAATTGCTTGGGGAAAGTCGGGGCAAGGCGATTCCCAGAATCTCCTTTGCCATGGCGAGACAAAGTGATTCTCGGAATCCCCATTTCCCTGATGAGGCAAGGCGATTCCTGGAATCACCCTTGGAAGGTGATTCTTAGATCACCCGGGGTAAGGCGATTCCTAGAATTTCCCTTGAAAAGCAAGGAAAGGCGATTCTCAGAATCGCCTTGGGCAAGGTGGAGAAAGGCGGTTCTTGTAAATTCCCTTGCAAGGTGGGGCTAGACAATTCCCAACCTGGGGCAAGGCGGGGCAAGGAGATTCCCATAATCACTCGAGGTAAGGCAGGGCAAGGAGATTCCCAGAATCACTCAAGGCAAGGTGGGGCAAGGAGATTCCCAGAATTGCTTGAGGCAAGGCAGGGCAGGGCGATCGCTGATTTCCAGTGTTGTTCCCTAAAGTTTGCAAACTCCCAGATTGACAATTAAATGTTAGGTTGTTTATTACACCCAACAACAATTCTTAGAATTACCTAGGGCAAGATGATTCCCATAGTCACCCTTGTAAGGTGGGGCAAGGCAATTGTCAGAATCTCCCTTGCAAGGCGGGGTAAGGTGATTCCCAGAATTACCCAAAGCAAGGTAGCACAAGGCAATTCCTGGAAGCACCCTTGCAAAGGTAGGGCAAGGTGATTCCAAGAATTGCTCGGGGCAAGGTAAGGTAAGGCTATTTCTATAATCGCCCTTGCAAGGTGATTCCCATAATAGCCCAAGGCAAGGCGAGGCAAGGAGATTCTAGGAATCACACTTGTAAGGTGAACCCCGAAATCGCCCTTACATGACGAGGCAAGGGGATTCTCATAATCGCCTGGGGCAAGGCGATTTTGAAAATCTCCCTTGCAAGTCGAGGCAAGGTGATTCCTAGAATCGCCTGGGGCAAGGGAGGAGACAACGATTCCTGGAATCACCCTTGCAAGTTGGGGCAAGACAACTCCTAGAATCACCCTTACAAGTTGGGGCAAGACGATTCCTAGAATCGCCCTTGCAAGGCAGGGCAATGTGATTCCTATAATCACCCAGGGCAAGGTGATTCCAGGAATTGTCCTTGCAAGGTAGGGCGAGGTGATTCCCAGAATCGCCAGGGGCAAGGTCAAATCGCCCTTGCTTCGGCGGGGCAAGGCGATTCCTTGAATCACCCAGGGCAAGGTGAGGCAACATGATTCTTGGAATTATAATGACATAATGTGTCAATTTCATGGTTAGTCTTTAAATTTTCATTTCAATGCGTCGAGTTCGCCTACACTGCGTGTCAATTTGATGGTTACTTTCTTAAATTTTTATTGTGATGTGTAAAGTTTTCTTAGGCTAAGATTTTAAATTGCTATACTCTTAGCATTTTAAAAAAATTACTCTTGGTATAATGACTCTTTCATTTAGGTGTTCATTTTTAAAGTTTTTTCATCATAAAAGCTTTCCATAATGCCATGATTGATATACGTTGAAAACTTAAGGTTTTTTGTAGTCATGATCTTTTGTTTTAATTCCATGGTTGAAAATTTGTCAAAATTTTAAGGTTTCTCTAAGTCACAATATTTTATCTTTAATTCTATGGTTGAAAAGAGTTATAAGTATTTATTATTTAACACCATGGTTGAAAACCGTTGGAATTTTAAGGCTTTTTAGAGACGTGATATTTTATCTTTAATGACATGCTAGAAAATCATTGGAATTTTAAGGATTTTTAGAGACGTCATATTTTATCTTTAATGTCATGCCTGAAAATCGTTGGAATTTTAAGGTTTTTCAGACTCAATATTTTATCTTTAACGTCATTATTAAGAAACATTAAAAAATTCCTGGGAAAAAAAAAGAAGAAAATAGTATTCCACCATTGATTTGAATTTAAACAGCAATGCAACAAATTACATATATAACCATAAACAAAGAGACGCAATAGAAATATGAAAGCACTGAAATATGCTTACATACAGAATGGAAATAAACTAGCTCTTGCGATGGTAGCTTATCTCTGAGAAGATATGTGGTGGCTACATGCCTAAGAACTTTGTTACAATGAGGCTTGGAGACCTATTTATTATTGAGAAACAATGGAAAACTCCAAACATCCAAAAACCTAACTGTAGGAGATGAAACACCAAACTATGGGCCCCGTTGGGGTAAATTGGTACATCAATTTCACGGGGTTGTAACTTTGGCATACGATTTCTGTTTGATGCACACAATACCTTGCTAGAAAGATATATCTGAGGACTACAAATAATAACAATAGATATTTGGTTGGAAAATAGTATTTGGCAACGGTGATTTTCCCAAAAAAACATCGATTAGGGCCTCAAAACGACCTTGTAAGTTCAGGACCTGAAAAACTGCAAAAAATAGTAAATTGTGCTACAATTAAGGAAATTGAAAAACTGAAGTAAACTATGGTGGGGGTCCAAGTGGAATAGGTGAGTGGCCACCAATATCCACCTGGATCATTCCTCCCCCTGTAGGAAGCAATGGTCCCCATTGCATTTAGTTCCTCCATGAGATGAGGAAACTTCTGTTGAACTTGGTCCCTGGTGAGCCATTTGCCCTAGTGAAGGAGTTGGCATGTTTTGACAACTCGATATAGTTGGATCCTTTTCTTTCAGGTGTTCTTGATCTATGTGTCCATGATCCGATCAATTGTGGCTTTTTCTATGTAGTATGGGTTTAACTTTGTTGGTGTGAGTTGTTTTGCAATGTCGGATGTGTCCAACAATGGTGTAAAGTAGGGTCGAAGGCGGTCCACATTGAACACTGGGTGCAGACCAATGAATGGTGGAATACTGAGATCAAAGGCATTGTCCCTACTGCCTTGTTGATGGTGTATGGCCCATATCGGAGCAAACGAAGCTTGCGGTGGGGCCCATCAAGGCACTCTTTTTGCAAATGTAGCCAAATTTTGTCACCCACCTGGAACTTGTGTGACACCCGATGTTGATCATGTCCCTGGTTGTACTTAGCACTGGCTCTGTCCAATCTGTCATGGACCTGTCAGTAGATGTGCTGAATTTTCTCAATGAAGTTGTTTTCCTTGTCGGCTTCAGACTGGACATGAGCTGAATCCACCTAAGTAGCTACAAATGGTATGGCCACATCAATGGGACATAGTGGCTGGAATGCCAGGCGCACCTTAAAAGGGTTGTGGCTAGTCGAGCTGTGGAGAGCTTGGTTATAACTGTGTTGGACATAGGGGAGGCTCTCATCCCATGTTCCTGGATGCTTTGAGTTGTACATGCACAAAATGTGTACAATTAGTTTGGGGATGGAAAGTTGTGGACTTAGTGAGCCTGGTGTCCAACATTGACCAGAGACTGGACCAAAATATATTGAGGAACCTGTTGTCTCGATATGAGATGATAGATTATGGGATCCCAAAGTGTACCCACATTCATTCAAAGAATATTTTAGCAGTGGCTTCTGCTGTGATATTCTTCTTGCAGGCCACCATAATGGCCATCTTTGAGAATTTGTTGATGACAACAAAAACACAGTCAACGACCACTTCCTTTATCCATGATTTTTCTCCCATGAGACATGTTTGAATCTTATCCCAAATCTTCTTCTAATCTTGAGGAGAATTCGAAATTGAACCTTGGAGGCCACATAAGAGTGTCTTGGAAGCTTCCAAATCACCTACATATGTCACCAAACTTATTCCACCTTTAAGTATAAGTAAATCCATGTTATTTTTCTAACTTTTAATCATAAATTCACTTAAAATGCATGAAAATAAATAAATTGGAAAATAATAAGGGAGACCCATATTTAACATGAAAATGGTATGATAAATGGTGAATGGAGAAATACAATATGGATAAATGTGAGGAATAATGGAAGGAAAAGAGGATGAAAATACGGCAATTCGAAGACTCAACATTCCCCCCAACTGAACTTGTTGCATGTCCTCATGCAACATTGCATGAACTTTATTGTAGGCTTTTGGCCTCTTAACTTTGGCTTTCATGTAATTTTAATAATAAATCATTCCATGATGTGAAGTAAATGAGTAGCAGCTGATAGTTCTTATGGTTGGTTCTTGTGTGACAACCATGAATATGACAAATGTTGGTTCTTGTGTTAACAACATTCACTTTTTTACTTTGTTTGCTGCAATAATATTTTAAGCATACATGCACTGGAAATGATAAGCTATCAATGTACATAAGAAATCCCTTTTCCTCATATTTGTGAATCATGCCAATATATATATAATATATATATATAATATATACCAATGTTTTTGCAACAAAGTGTAATTGGAAGAGACATGCTGGTCAATGGTAAAGAAGATGGAATTATGAGATGGTAATGAATATAGTTCCCCCCCAACTGAAGATGTATTATGTTTATGAAAGAAAGGAAATGGAACATGGTGAGGGAATTTTCCAAATTCATTCATTTCTAGAAATTAAGGAATTATATGATTAATTATTAGAAAATAACATATCTCCACTTACCCAAAAAGTTGATGAACTATGCAATAGGAATGTGGTTGATTCTATTGGTGGATCATGGAAAACGTGGTTGCTGCTGCTGCTGGACCACAGATCAGAAGATGAAGTCTGGAAGTGGAATTATGGTACTCTCATATGGCTGGAAACATACTCCTGCAACTATTGATGGAGTTATAAAAAGTATATAGTCTTCACCTGCTACAAAACCCGATGATACAATTCTGGTCGTGCAAGTAAATGTGTTGATGTCGAGCATGAAGAGAAGTCATTGGATTACTGGCCATTAATGAATGTCGTTATCTAATGCAAGACAAACTCACCATCAATGTCAATGAGTGCCAAGGTACCCAAGTATATCTTGTGATGATCCAGGTGGATGTTGGTGGCCACCCACCTATCCCATTTGGATCCCCACACTTGTCTCTTTCAGCTTTTTCAGTTTCCGTAATTGTAGCACAATTTACTATTTTTAGCAGTTTTTTCGGGGCCTGAACTTCCGGAGTCGTTTTGAGGCCCTAAACAACGTTTTTTGGGAAATCTGGGGGCAACATGGGTCCATGGACCGATGTTGCCCTTCCTAAACTGGTAGTTCTCGGATAGATCTTTCTAACGAGCTATCATACGTGTCAAATGGAGATCGTATGCCAAAGTTACAACCCCGGGAAATTGATGTACCAATTTACCCAAAACGGGGCCCACAGTTTGGCGTTTCATCTTCTAGGGTTAGGTTTTGGAATGTGAAAGGTTTTCCATTGTTTCTCAACAATAAATAGGCCTTCGAGCCTCATTGTAACACAATTTTTAGAACAGTTCATAGGCATGTAGCCGCCACATCTCTTCTTAGAGATAAGCTAAAGCCTCGTCCCGCCAGCCCAGCGTTGTTGGTTGGTTTCAACTTATCTGGGACTCTCGTGCGTGTGAGTTTCCATGCGGTGCTGTCCCTCACTTTTATTGCTTCCTTCCCCCTTTCTTTCCCTCCCCCCCCTAATCCCGATATTACGCATTCATTCCGTGCTCCCAATATCATATAGAGAGAGAAAGGCAGGCTGCCCCTGTTTCGTGCGTGTAGGTGCCGTACATGGGTGGGTAATACTAAAAGGCCATACTGCCCATTAATTCATTTCTGTATGGGCCGTTAGGGAAAGATAGGCGGGCAGATCATCGCATATTCTATATGATGCTATGCCATAATACTAGTGGTTGATCATCCAACCTATACAATACTGGCTGGTTTTTTTAGACCTGCCACAACCCTGACACTATCGGGCGGTCGGGCACTATAACTAGAATTGGATCACCGAAACCGATAGGGAGCATGGGACCGATGGCGGGCACCGGGATATTTTCTACGATGATTTGGTTGGAAGGTTGGATTTGGCCCCTCAAAGAGCAGAGCGAAGCGAAGGTAAGGCTTGCTGGATCAGGAAGTTAGATGAGGGAAACAAACTATATAGATATAAGGGTAGCTGACCTAGTGAAAGGAAGGATATGATAAGCCATCTTGAAACTATTAGAAGGACCTGCCGACAAAGATGGATGCATAAGTAAGTAGTAAGATTATGTCAGTGAAAGCTAGCATTGGACGGTGAAGGGATACTGAGCACACACCGGAATGGTTATGGGGTTAGAGCCTGACGAAGAAAGGTATTGTCCTCAGGACATGAGCTATGGTGTTGGTCTTTCCTACCTGAGCAAGGACTTAGTCATCCATCTATTCGGGGGAAGGAATTAGAGAAGAGAGGTCACTTAGTTTAGGTTCTGGTTGGTCAACTTTGGATTGGAAAGGGAAAGCGGGCAGGACCTGACCTACCTTCCTTCCTTTATGGAGCTTCCTTCACTAGATAGGGGGGGAAATACCATGTGGTTTCAGGTGATAGAACGCTAGGAGTCAAGACATACATATGGGCAGGCGGGCGATGAGTCTGATAAGGGGTATTCTTAATGTGAAATCCACTAGGGCCATGGTATCATTATATCAGGAGGGAGGCAGGGCATTTTCTATTTGGTTAGGGCCGAGCCAGCCAGATTCGATTCAGCCGAGCCAACCAGATCGCGTTTCATCGCTAATTAGCTGAGGAAGGGCTAATGAAATAACCCTCCTACTGGGCTACAGAGAGAGTGCGTTCCATCAAGCTAGAATCTCGTTATTGTCTTCACCCCATTTCCTTTGGTGCCTTAAGGAAGCTCTGCCTGCTTCAGCATGCATAAGATGTAAATAGTGAGAGGGCTTCTCCTGGTCATGTGAAGTCCACCCTTCGATCAGTGGGACCGCCCGACCGCTAAGTTCTTTCAGTAATTCATTATATATGAGATTATGCAATTTCATATAGGCTTAAATAACTGATAGCGGGAGAATAAGTGAGAAGTGTGCGA
>APFE031141238.1:0-21483 GCA_000404065.3 Pinus taeda
AAGTGCGGAAATCCATTATCCATGTAGTGTGTGCATTATTCAACAAGGTGGATGTCTCTAAATTTGTTGCAAACATTTATGTTGTTGCATTGCTAATTTATTTAGGGTCTACTACTACCTCCTCTTCTTGGAATATTAAATTTCTTATCACCCCATGATGACAATCCCTCTAATTATTGGCATCACAATTTTTTCCACTTTAGTGGGTTTACCTTCAACCTAAAGAAACATGAATTTGAGTCACTCAATTAAAAAGAAATTGCTAAATTGCTATTTATCAGGTTTTGAGTAAAAACAATTAATAACTCATATTTACAACCCTTGAAATATTTACAGCCTTTTAAGTCTTGTATTTATAACTCATATTTATAACCCTTTAAAATGAAACTAAGTATCTATATTTTTATTAATAATAAAAAGAATCTTCTTTATAACACTGACACTCACATGCTACTCCTATATATTTATCTTATGTTTAATATTCAATGTCCATCAATTGAATGACAAGATGAAAGCTCAACTTAATTGCACCTTTAAAAGGTGACTTAAAAGTTTAATTGGTAATTATTTATGGTCCAACCAGCAATTAAAATCCATCCCCTGCCACTACAACAATAATACACCATATATCACCTTCCCACTAGAACTGAGAATGAGCTGCAAGTAAACTGTGAGAACGCGGATGCCTCATAAGCATGGAGTTAAGTTTGATCCCTGAGCTTTGCTACAATCCTCAACTGTAGAAATATTGAAATTTTTAAGAAGACTCTGGCCATTTCATAAGTAGCTGAGTTGACAGCAGAGTTTGTCTGTTGCTAAGTCCCAATCATAGAGGTGTCTATATGAGTTATGTCAATGTCTAAGTAGAGCTGTTGAATATGGAATGTGGGTGTAAGTCCTCATCTCTGTCCAACTTATGTCAAAGCAAGGATGCTACATAGGAAGAAAGAACTGGTTAACCAGTTGTGGATGATGGAACTTTTTCTAAAAAATGCAACACCTCCTTCATTGATGGTCTCTTTTGAGGGGAAGCAGAAGCACAATTCAATGCAATCCCCACAGACACTGAGATTTCTTCCCTTCCTTCAACCTTTGGTCGAAGAGTTGGATCTATGATGCACAAAAGGCGATGCTTGTCATCAATAAAGTTTTGACCCCATTCTGCAAAATCCTTATCTGAAGGTGGCTATCTTGACTGTCCAGGAAACGCAATGGAGTTTTGAAATGGGTAGATTTTATAGTCTAACACTAACAACCAAAATTTTCTACATTGCTTTTATCAATATGAGAACCTGAGAAGATAGGTGCAGGTGAAGCAATGGAGTTTTGAAATGGGTAGATTTTATAATCTAAAACTAACTCAAGCAAAATTTTGTACATTGTTTTTATGAATATGAGAGCCTGAGACTATAGGTGCAGGTGAAGTAATGGAGTTTTGAAATGGAAATTACAACAATAAAATTCTAAAATGAAACAACAAATGGATTTAGTAAAAAATTGTTTTTGTTTGTTCCATTATTGTTGTATCTATGAATGGGTTTTTCTGCTTCTTGGCTTCGATCATGACCATTTGGGGTGGCCTTCTGCACTGATTTCCATCTGCTTTCATCATCATGAGCTAGAGAGTCTATGATGTGTTTTGTCTTATAAGTCAGTTGTATACAATGTTCAGATTTCAAAAGATTTCATTCATGGCGTTTCTTCTCCTGTAATTTCAATCAGGGTGGTCTATGAATATTGTGTTTTCTTGTGCAGTAAATTCATTCTACGTCACGGGGGAAGCTTACACACAGTTGGATCTTAACATCATGTTAGCTCAAGATGTGAAGGAGATGCATCTTTTTGGCATGATGTAGACCTACTGTGTTGTATGGATCAATTTCGAGAAAAAATTGACGACGCAAATTGACAGAACAGGGGGCCCAAACCCTACTTGGAACAACAAGGCCATATTCAAAGTGGAAGAGAGTTTTGTTTGCTGTGAAACCTTTGCTGTGATGATGGAGATATACCGCATGGGTTGCCTCAAGGATACCCTGCTAAGCACTGTGAGGGTCCTGCTTTCCACTCTCCTCAAGGGCTACGGGAGCACAAATTTCAGTGGGATGAGTTTCTTGGCACTGCAGGTCCGTCGTCCTTTTGGTCACCCACAGGGAATTCTCAACCTTGGCACCTTGATTCTTGATGGAGTAGATCTTCACAGAATGAATAGATTCATCCCTGCCACTGGGGGGGCTGTGGGTTTCAAAGATTTGATGGGGAATCCTGCCAAACCCAGGCCTTCATTTGTGGGAAAATTACTATCCATTAAACATAATAATGTTGTTGATGCCCAAGAACAACAATCCCGTTGTCAAGACTTCAACAGTAGTGCAAGGAACAGGGCAAAGATCAAGAAAAGCAGAAAGATGGTGGTGAGATGGTTGAGAAGGAGAAGAAGAAAGCTGTTGGCTGCTATCAGATTCTCATGTCCCCAAAATTGAAAAGGAATAAAGTTGGATTGAGGAATGGGGCTGCAAAATTCATCTCAGTCCATCTGACAGTAACATCTGTGCCAAGGAAGATCAAGATCGTGCTTTGGCTTACAACAAAGCAATAGCAATTTATGCGTAGTGTTATCATCAATAATATTATTGTGCAAGAATACGTTGGTTTTCTGTTATTATATTCTTTGTGCAAGTGCCTTCAATTCATAGTTGATTTGTGAAGTGCTTATTATGGCATACATAAATATTTTTAAAATCACTAGCTATTGTGGATGAAACACTGGTTTATGTAAAAGTTTGAATAGATATATGAATCTGAAAAGGGCAAGTTCAGTGCCTTTAGTCTGCTACTTCGATATATATTATTAGCCTATGTGGATGAAACATTGGTTTGTGTAAAAGTTTGAATAGATATGAGTCTGAATTTTGCAATGGGAATGTTTTGATGTTCACCTGGTTTCTAAAAGAAAAGTTTGTATGTATTTCGCTAGATTTAAGGTCTCTCTAAGACACATCAGCTGAAGTTCTATTCAGCCTACTTGAATAAAAATTGCATACCTCCTTCAAATTGTCAGCGAAGGTACATATAACAATTTAATTGAATAGTTTAAGAAGTCGATTGCAAAGGGTAATATGCAAGGCTTAGATCTCTGTTGATTAGGAAAACTAGCCATGCTCAGTTGATGCAAGTCCGAAATAAGTGTCAGTATGTACAATGGAATAAATGATGAATAGTGGAGCACTGTGAGGAATCAATGTGATTGTGCAAATAATAAAGATATACAAGACATGCAGCTAACAAAATATTAATGGCACATCCACACGCATATATCTATATACCTTTGACATGAAATTCTTTGTCGGTTTTGACAAAGCCTGCGACCATGGCTCTTAGCAACGCTGATAACAAGAGACAAAGAAATATAAGCAATATAGTTCTAACGTCAAATTTTTCTGATGCTAGCAAGCAGTTTGTTGAGGAAAACTCTCCCCTGCTCTGTCTAGAATTACAGATCTATGTTAACAAAAGAAAGAATGCCTAGAAATCAAATTAAATTAAGCCGATGGATCAGAAAGACTACCATAAAGACAACAGAAATTCTGTTAAGATTTTAAAAAATTAAGGTAATTCTTGCCTCGTTTTTAAGAAAATATTCTATGCAACATTACAAAAGCTTGACAATGGATTTGTTTCCAAAGCCCACGAATGCAGTTGAATTTTTCTTAGCTTGTTCCCACTCCAAACAATTACTACAAAAGATCTGTGCCACCGAAACAAATACCTTTCAGAAAATCACCAAGAGAGAAAAGCGTGTAAATCACGCTGCAAGCATACGCCACCAAGCCTCATTGTTCATCGCCGTGAGATGCCAAGACAATCAATAAACTACTCTGCGCACAGATGTGGAGCCGAGAGCATTGTTCTTGTAGTTGTGATGTAGCTAGTTTTGTTTCTGTAATGGACTCCCTGAGTCTTGTAGCTAACTAACGTAGTCTGGATGCTATAGAATATCTAAGGAGAGCCATAAACTCCACTAAGAATTCAAATGGACTCTACCTGTAGAATTCAAATGGACTCCACCTGTAACTCCTCGGTCAAAAGCGCAATGTCGAGCGGAGTTTTTTTTAAGGGTATTCTAATGTTTTAAAACATTTTTTTATTAAATTGGACCGTTGATTTTTAATGTTTTAAAACATTTTTTTATTAAATTGGACCGTTGATTTTTGTTCAATCGTCTAACAAAAGATTAACGACTACGATTAGGAAAGGCATTTGGGGGAGTTCATTTAAGAGAAAAACACCTTACAGCGTAAAAATAATTCACTAACTTATCAAATATCAATATCAATATAAAATAATTCACTAACTTTAAAGTCATAACTTTAAAGTCATAACCTTATTGAAGGAAATTTTAAATCGGTTGAATTACCTTGTAACAGCTCCATCTTCCATAAAAATACTCACTACGCGATTCAAAGACGGAGATTAGTGAGTGGTTGCTGTTGCTATCTTATCACAATGATTCGTGAATTGTGACCTTTGTATTGAATCCAACCTTGGAGTGGAGTGTTAGAGGAAGCCACAGCGGTTTTCGTAATGGTAGAAGCTTATAACTCTTATCAATCCCGTAGATTACATTACATAATCTAACACGGAATCTATCATTCCTCTATCTTATAATTGATTATGGAATCTGAATGTGAATTGTGAATGGGAATATAATAGCCGATATCTTGAATTAAGCAGCAGCAAGGATATTTCATTTCAGGCGCTGGAGAAGACTAATGGCTGCCAATTATGGAACATTCCAGCGAATACACAACCTCCCAAAACGAATGGTTTCGATATATAATACTCTTCAAAACAATTCGTCAAGTTTTTCAAAAAGGAGTACAACACTGACAGTCCCGGTACTTGCAGGTGGTAGAAATGGGAGGCCTTACAAAAAATTGTATCATCAGAAACAGAAGAATAAGAGGAGAATCGAAGGATTAATAACAATTAAAGCCAAGAAGGATGGGAAATCTAGTAACTGGGGAGACCCCCTTTCGCCAATGGAAGTCCTGGGGGTACTAATTTCCCAGTTCCATTTGACCAGCAACCTGTGAATAAATATCAAAGTCTCGCCAATTCCGACTTTTTCTAGTGGGCGAATGAAGATATTTGGAAATATGGGCTGCGTCTTGGGGGAATCGGTACAGCATTTACAGTATTAATAGGGTGGCCAGTGGCGAGTGTGAGCGTGGATCCAGAACATGAGCTTCTGAAATGTGGGATTGGAGCTTTGTGTGGAGGCTTGTTAGTTGTCACCCTCGCTACTCTCCGACTGTATCTAGGATGGGCTTATGTTGGCAACTACTGTAGAATGTAATCCCAAATCATAATTTATTTCACATTTAAATCATATCAATTTAACTGGGGAAATTTGTAGTGGTTAAATTTAGCCATCAGCTGGTAAGTTTAACCCTTTTCTAATTTTAATTTTAATTTTATTTTTTACATAAAAATAATTGTTGCGAAATTAATATAGGGAAAATTGATTTTATACAACAATTTTGACAAATTATTTAAAATTTGTATTTATTATTATTTTTACATGAAAATGTATAATTTACATTGTAAAAATAAATAAGATTGATTTTTTTTTAATATAAGACAAATATAACACTAAAAATTTCTTAATATTTGTTGTTTTGGTTTTCTGTACTAATAAAAATTCAATCATATTAAATTCTGCCAAATATAGGCATGACTCCCACCAAAGTTTAAATTTATGTTTTTGGTCTTCTGGGCTTTTGTGTTTGTGTTTGAATTACTGGCTAATAAACCTTTCTGGCCATTTTGTAATTTTAAGACACTTATCTTGTGTAGGATGCCTTGGGCCTTTTTTCCAAATTCCTATCGTTGTAAAAGGACCAGTATGTACATCTACATCTCTTAATTAGCATTTAAAAATACTATTCAAAAGGATAAAACAGTTGCAAAATTATGTGTTTACTATTAAAACCTGCTAGCATTGCAGATGAGGAGACGGGTTGGTAGGATGGAGAGGTATGTATTATTGTGGTTTTACTGTAATACTTTATTTATTTTTGGTTTAAATTTTTTATAGGATTTACCACAAAGGAAATCAAAGGAAATGTTAATTAAGTAGATTCTAAAATTTGTTCATGGATTGTTCCTTCTGCAATTAGATAAGGTGGATTTTAATATAAATCTCAACAAATAATCATAAGAGGAGAATTTAATATTACTCCTATGGGAAAGCAGTTTTTTGGATTAATCCCTTTTTATTAAATAGTGTGTTAATTCCACAATTTCTAAATCCATTGTAATTTTGTTGATTAGACTCATGTTCAAATGCTTCTGAACTTTCACGAGTGGACCTAATTGAGATATTCCTTACCCTCTTAAATTAGTCAATATTACGTTTTTTAAACTGTCTAAGATGGTTGGAAAGTGGAAAAATCTGGACATTCCATAATTTTTCGTTGAGATATTTGAAATTTTTTTATTTTGGGTTTTTATTGTGGGATGGACCAACACAACTCCAAATAAGAGACCTCAATTTTCGAAATCTTCAGAATGAAGACACTCCCTGAACAGATGCATCCATGTAATAGGTCTATGACCTTATTGTACACACATAACACCATGAGATTGCAAATAGCAACTTGCATAGTTGCGAGTAATGATGATGGTCTTTGTCACTTGACCGAACTCTTATATTCATACCCAAGACCAAATATGTTTGGTAGTAATTATTATTGGTTATTGCATTCATGAATAAGTCAAGAAACTTAGCATAGAACAGAGAAAAGCTAACTTACAAGTTTTCTAAAGCGAAGAGGAAAATTGTACATAATAATGCTTTAGTGATAAAGTTGAAATTCAGTACATGAAGCTGGGATTAAGTGAGACTAGATATCAAGTTTCAATCAATATATTTAAGGCCACTTGTTTGACTAAAAATATATAGCTGATAGCCAAGCCAAGGCACAGATACTAAAGGCAAGAAAGTGGCCAAGGCACAAATACTAAAGGCAAGAAAGTGGAGATCATAGTATTGGAGTTTAGAATACCCTTAAAAGTTCCATTCCAAAAACATTCATTTGGTACGTGTGAAATTTTAACTTTTGATGAACAAAATAAACACTATTTTAATCTTGGGCTCAAAACCAAGCCAAATGCGGTATCTGCAGACCAAACTATTGGGTGGAAGGCATAGAGGAAGCTAGAAGTGTAATACACAGTATTTTCTTAATCCTTATATCATTTTAATCTAAGGATCTGTAACTTCACTAGCATTAAAATGTTTGGCACGTGGCATCTAGCATGAGAATTTTTCAGCAAATAGTGATCTGTGAGATCTCATGTGAAACTCTAGCGAGAGGTGTCCTCCTTACCATCTAGTAATGTGTTTTAGCATTATGTTTTCATGTACTTGGAGCATGTGGGTGTCTACATCGTTTGGAGGTATCCCTGAAAGTTCTTTTGCTGTCATTTCTGTAAAAAGTGGTTGTAAGTTGGCTGTAATATACTGTTTGGTGTGTCTGTGTATATTTTTTGGTAACTGTGCGAAAATGCACAAAAACAAGGAGTAACCATATGATTCTCTCTCACTGCATTTCTAAAGCTGGCTTGGATAATAGTTAGTGTCTATACAACCAAACACCGAAATAGTAGAAGGAAAAACAAGTAGAGTCCTCACAGACAGAAAACATACTAAACTTAATGAGAAGGCACCTAAATGCAATCCATAATTGGATCTGGTTCCTTCAACAGAGACCTAGAGTTATCTTCTAGAGTTGATTTTACTGTTTGAGGCATGTTCAGTGCCTTCAGTCTTTGATATATACTACTCTTAGCCACTGTGGATGAAATATTGGTTTATGTAAACATTTGAATAGACATATCATATATGAGTCTGAAATGGGCAAATTCAGTGCCTTCAATCTGGTGCTTTGATATATATAAAGTATATATATTTGTTTACAGGATGATCACTGCATTTTTAACTTATGTCCTTCATTAATCAAATCGATCTTTCAAAGGCACAGTAGGCTTTCCTAATCTTGCCGTCCATATTAAGCCATAAGGATGAAAACCAAGCGAGATAATAATCAACTGATACAAGTGACTATTGTTGAAAAATATTTCTAACTCTAGTTTTACTTTGACAGTATTTTATAATCAAGAAAATGATGAAAACCAAGCGAGATAATAATCAGCTGATGCAAGTGACTATTGTTGAAAAATATTTCTAACTCTCGTTTTACTTTGACATTATTTTATAATCAAGAAAATGTGGGAAAGAAGGCTATCTTACAAGCCCATTAGATGAAGTTGGGGTAGATTTTATGGTTTGAAGCTAACTAAAACAAGCTATATGAGCACAACCCAAATGGGATCGTACTGGCATAACAATCACAAAGCAATATCAAAAAGCATGGATTTACTATCAATTGCAGGAGTCAGCTCAAACTAAACTCAAGTTGACCTCCTCCTATAGTCATGACGGTTCACTGTGGATTGAACTAATATAAATAAGCACTTCATCTCCCTATTTGGCACTGAATTTGGTGAAGAAAAAGAACTGGTCAATAGGAACAACTCAGTGATAACAAATGCAGACCTGAGCCCTAAAACGAAAGGAGGCCGCATTAAATAGACCTATTCTAAAGCAGAGACCAAAGTTTTTCTTCTGTGATATTGCTATTTTAACCTAATGTTTTTCTTATTTGAAAGTGTCATGAGTGATAACCTGCAAGAAAGATATCAAACAACAACTTGGAATATGGGAACAATGTCATTTCATTGAAGAACTTGTTTCAATCAGGAAGTGAAATGTGATTGCTGACAAACATTATGTATGTATCGAACAACAGATCATTTAATATTATTGCAGATAGAGATAGATAATCAAGATATCGCAAATTGCAAATAGATAAATTCCTATGTATTGCACGCAGTTCGATGCCCAGCCTGGAAACCATAGAAATACGGTGCTGGAATATGTAATGTTCACATTCTTATTGGTAGTGTTTCACATTCTTCATAATTCACTGCACCTCTTTTAGTGTTTCACTTTCTTATGGGTAGAAAATTAAAAGCATCAAAACTGTTCAAGCATCAAATTCCGATAAATAATCTTAAATCGTCCCCTTGCAGTTTGAGTTATGAGTAAATTTGTTCTTTCTCCATGTCAATACATAACCCCATCGCATGGCCAGACACGCTTAAATCTTCCACTTGTAGTTTGGGTTATGAGTAAATTTGTTCTTTTTCCAGGACAATACGTAATTCCAATGCATGGCCATCCACGCATGGCAGTCTGACCACTTCTCGTTGTTGATAATAACAATAGATAAGAAAACGATGGAAATAAAGAAAACAAAAATTATTCATAATAAGAGTTTAGTTTACCTATTTCCACAGATTTAGTATCATCAAAAATCCAAAATCTGTGGGGAACTTAAGATTTTGAAATTTTACAATTGTAATTTTGAAGTATTCAAAATCTTAAAACTCGATAACTGAATTGTCACCTGGATTTTTAAAAAATTTGAAACACCAAAAATTTTGAAACAAATTTCCAATTTTTTTATGGTCTCTGCACTTCCTTCTTTTCTATCTCTTGTTTCAACTAAAACGATTTATCAACTGCGGCATTCACATTGACGAAATCGCTGCATGCCACAGTTTCTTATTGTGACTAAGAATTCAAATGGACTCTACCTGTAGAATTCAAATGGACTCCACCTGTAACTCCTAGGTAAAAAGTGCACAGATGTAGAGCGGAGTTTTTTTTAAGTGTATTTTAATGTTTTAAAACATTTTTTTTTTTATTAAATTGGACCGCTGATTTTTGTTCAATCGTTTAACAAAAGATCTAACGGCTACGATTAGGACAGAAGGACATTTGGGGGAGTTGATTTCAGAGGGAAACGCCTTACGACGTAATTATTCCTTTTTTACAATGTGGTATATCAATATCCATAACCATCACGTCCATTGTGATAAAATATACACGAAATATTAAGAGATATTGGTGCAAAAAAATTCAAATAATTAATTATTGATGATGATGATAATTAATGTTTACTAAGACCAATGCGGTCTATTAGATTTTAAGAAGGAGAATCTAATTGTAATTATTTAGGATCTTATTTCTCTGCTAAAAAATAAAGGAAATAAGCTCACCAGGATCACTATAGTTGCGCTGACTTAGTAAGTCAAGAAGATTGGCTCTAGAGACAGACAGGCCAAAGAGGGCTACGAACGCTCAAAAATCAAAGTGCTTAGAATGACTTCAACCCAAGACCAAAGCATAGATCTCCTTGTTCTGATCGCGGAGGTGCGAACGGTTGGTCAATCCGAGCTCATATGAGGGAGAACGAGTGAGTCAAAGTTTTGGTCAAAGTTGTGCTGTGGGTCAGATTTAAGTGTCCTACAATTTGACCGACCCCGAGACATAAAACTTAGCTCTCGAAATCAGTCAAAATTATGGCTTCGTTAATTTGCCCAATATCCTTTATTTTCTAAAACTTTTAAAATTACCCCCACTTCAAAAAAAAAAAATAAAAAAAATAAAAATAAAAATTATAAATGACGTGGGGGGCCACCACCCTCGCCACCCCAAAAAAACTACATAACAAAAAAATATTAAAAAAAGGGACAAGCGACCATGACCCCACCGTCCCTAGAACCTTAACATTTAAATTTGGCTCGGCGGCCATCACTGAGATGAACCCTCCACCTGCACCACATACATATTAACCAAATGTTAAGGGGGTGCGCTGGCCATCTCCAGTGTACCAGGGCCACACCCCAACAAACCTCACACTAAAAATAAAACATGACTTGGGAATATTGGTTAAGGGTGTCGGCAGGGGTCGAACTCACCTAACCCATGTGGCTGGCCCCCAAGCGATCGGCCCCATTAATGCGGGATCTGGTACCAACGAACCACAACCATAAAATAAAACGTCAGTTCAAAGATTAATGCGCCCAGAACTTGATGTGCACCAATGGAAACGGGCATGGGGTGGGCCACCCAATGCGGACTCGACCCCCTTTTTAATTCGTTCATTTTTTTTTAAACTATATTGTGTAAAGGAAAGGGAGGGGCGGGATTTGACCACCCGACCCCTCCTCAACTAATGATTAATATTACCAATGCACCACAACTACCTCATTGTTAAATTTGCTGGAGGTATTTTA
This sequence comes from Pinus taeda, assembly GCA_000404065.3. Lineage (NCBI taxonomy): Eukaryota > Viridiplantae > Streptophyta > Pinopsida > Pinales > Pinaceae > Pinus > Pinus taeda. Next base: position 11,212 of record APFE031141238.1, read on the forward strand.
CATAAACCTCATTTGCACAGTGCACGGGATAGATGGAGAAGGAACCAAGAGCGGGCACGCATTTCGAGACAGAGGACACAGAATCTTGGCACGTGGTTGAGGCAGTCTTTCGCAGGAGGGGTGAAATTTCACTTTGTCAGATTTTGATAAATTTTATATGGTTTCAACATTTCTCAATGCCACGAACGCAATCACGTTATTCGTGTCTCAATCAGAGTTCTGCATTCTTCGGCCATTTTCAGTATGAGGGTGGAACCATGACCACTGCAGAAACAGGGAGCGAAACCATGATCCATGAAATTTTCTCGAGGAGGTAATTTTTCTCCATGTCGGAATATATTCAAGATTATAGTTGTTTTTCATGATTTTCCGTAGGGATCGCAATGGCGAGGTCAAAACCGCCTTTTGAGTTGTAGATTTCCAGTTCACCCATGGAGCAGAATCTTTGAGGAATCTAGGGGGAATCTAAAAGATTCCTTGACCCCAGATTCTTAATTTCTCATAATTCAAAAATTAGACAGTCTATTTTTTACTATTCGACGCCACAAATCTGATGGTGTGTTCATATTTTTCATTTGCTCATTCTATTCTTCAGCCACTTTTCTAAGTGGAGTGCACGTGTCAGCGTTCATGTGCAAGCATCCTTTTCCATGCGATTCGATGTCGTAAGATTGATGGCACGAACAACTTCAGTAGTTTGACATCTGCTTCTTCAGATGGCCCTTGGTTGTGAGGTATATGCAATGTGTACAAGTACTTGTTTTTCCATGCATTGTGCTGCACATATCCTTGTTTGATGCTTGATGTGGGATCTTTTTTATTACTTGTTTTCATGGTTCCTTCTTGATGTGACACAGAATCATCTATGTGATGTACTTATTGTCATGATTCGTCATGTTATGTTTTGAGATCCCTTTGTTGTATGTTAATGGGATACTCATGTGTCCCCATGCATGTTTACATTGAGATCCCTCTAATGCCATGTTGACAGGATGATCGTCATGCATGAGTCTGTGTCATACTGATAGGAGTCTTTTCATTGAGAGTTCCTATAGTGGAACATCTCTTGGAGCCACTCTTGCGTGAGGGAATTTTCCTTGTATGATAGCGACATCACCTCTTATGTACATCATCATTACTAACAACACTTAATACAGCAGCCTATACCATCTTGACACTGGGGCCCGAAGACGTAGTCCCTCCTGGACGAACTCTGTTATCAACGACTTATGTTTTTATATTGTTGATGATTGACATGTTCCTCTTCTTTACAGCATGCACATGTATTCATTTATGTTCTTTTAAAAATGCAATTTAACACATCACGAAAGTAAAAGTTCTTGGAAGGGTCCTTTTTCACACGCGGACCTGGATCAGAAGAGTAGTCTGATACTTAAAATTTTGAGATTAAGTCCGAAAAGGAATTTTTAAACACAATGTCAATTGAACAATTAATATAAGATTATAAAATTGATAGGAATTAAATGGAATAAAGCGTGATGATTGTGATATACAAACAAGTGCAAGAAAAATGACCCCTTCATAACGCACATTGAACTCTGCGTCGAAAGTGACCACACAATTTGGTGTATTATTTTAATTTAGCATGTTTGATATTGACCAGTCAGATGACCCAGACACTCCAGCGTATACCTAGATGGTGGTTCTCCTTTTCAAGGGTGGTTCTAGTTCCCTTTGAATTCTTTGGGAGGATCATTGCAGCGCTTGCCTATATAAGGGAACCGATATGAAACACATAACACCGGACATATTAACAAATAACCAAATAGTTACTCATTATGAACATCTATCTCACATTTAAATGCAAAAAAATTGATTATTTTGACTTTTTAAAATATAATTAATTATTATACCCTTTTTACAGGCTGGTATGTCAATATCCATAACCATCATGTTAATTGCGATAAAATATACACGAAATATTAGGAGATATTGGTGCAAAAAAAAATTCAAATAATTAATTATTGATGACGATGATGATTAACGTCTACTAAGACGAATGTGGTCTATCAGACCTTAAGAAGGAGAATCTAATTGTAATTATTTAGGATCTTACTCAAAAATAAAGGAAATTATATCACTTAGATCACTATAGTTGGGCTGACTTAGTAAGTCAAGAAGATTGGAATTGTGACAGATGTTAAAGAAATGAGAGTGGATGTGAGTAAGAGCCAAACAATATAAAAGAACACGATTTTCATCCTCCATTTTCTTAGTATCACAAAGCTGACATATTTTATCATCCCAAAGAGCCTTGGGAGTAGACCACCACCTTGTTTCACTCCGAAGATCGTGAGAGTTAGGTCTAATCTTACCGATGTTCATCATTTTCTTCGAACTAGTTAAAATAGAAAGATAATTTTGGTTCTCAAGGGTGAGGTGGTTCACCTCCTTATGATATCTTAGCTTCCTCTTACCCTTCAACCCTTTATCATCCCATAATTTATCCTTAAATTTGGAGGTGATAATATATTTGACACTATCATTGCTTCCCAAGATGATCTTCTCATTTATCCCCTAGTAGTTGAGCCAAGAGTGGGCATCCTTATGCCACCCACACTTGAGGTGAAGATGGGGGTTTTCCTTATGATCTTCTTGGTCATCTTCTTTTCCAACACTACTTCAATTTCCTTGTTTTTTGTAATTGGTCATCCCAGCTGGAAAGTATGGTATTCATCTTTTGCAAGTACATTAGTTGTCCCCTTAAAGGGATATAGATCTTCTACATTAAAAATCGATGAAATCCCAACATCCTCTAGAATCTCTAGCTCAAAAGCATTGGAGGAAAACTTCCGTAGGATTCTACCTGGGCCAAATTTTTTAAGTTTCAATTTATTGTAGGTCCCTCTGGGAAACCTTTCTTTTCTCACATGAACCATTACCAAATCACCCACCTCAAAATCCAATTGTACCTTTCTTTCATTTTCTTTCTATTTGTAATTGTTTTTGGTTTCTTGCACTTGTTTCGTGACTTTTACTTCGAGCTCCTACCTACTTGCTACAAAAGTTTCATCTTTAGAATTTTTTATTTCTTTCTTTGTCAAGTTCCTCAACTTGTAAAATTCTCTTGAATGCATCCCAAATACTTTCTAGGATGGACTCTTTTTGGTCCTTTTGTTGGTAGAGTCATTATAGGAAAATTCTTCTTGGGAAAGCTCTTGGTCTTGCTGCTTCAGGTGTTCACTTATCAAACACCTTAGGATGTTCCCAAAACTCCTATTCACCACCTCTATTTTCCCATCTATTTGTGGGTGATAAGATGAACTGTAGTTTATATTTGTGCCTAGTTTTTTTCATAAATTCCTCTAGAAATTCCTATGAATCTGGTATCTTGGCCAGAAAAAATGGTTCTTGGCATCCCATTCAATCTTACAAATTTTTTGAAAAATATATTTACAATTCATGTTGCATCAGTGGTTTTTGTGTATAATATGAAATGAGTAATTTTTTAGAATCTATCCAAAAACAAAAGTATAGAATCATTACCTCTTCAGGCCCAAGGTAATCCTAGGAGAAAATCTATGTTGATAGAATCCCAAGGCTTGCTCAAAATAGGTAATGGATGGCACAACCTTGTGTTCTACCTTCTTCCTTTGACATGTTGGCAAACCCTGCACTTTTCCATGAATTTCTTCACTTCATCTCAAATAGGCCAATAATAAAAAGAGTAACAAATGGAAGGTCTCATCAATCCAAAACTATCATGATAGCCCTCCACTGTGTTTTTCCTTAATTAAATTATCTCCCATGGAACAATTTAGTATGCATAACTAACTATTGTCAAGCAAAAATTCCTCATGGATCATATACTTAAGCCAAGCACTCTTATCTCCCGTCATTAGGTTCTCATACACTTCATATGCTGCTCGAAATTATGGGTTTGTTTTGTACATTTCCTTTAAATGCCAAAATCACAAAGTATTCACTTGGAATTATTGCAAAACCAAACACCTTATGCTCAAGGCATCTGCAACTTTCATAGCATTTCCATTGATATGTTTAAGAACAAAGGTATATTTCTGCACAAATACCACCCACTTTTCATGCCTCTAATTTAATTTCTCTTATCTAGTTATAAACTACAAGTCATTGTTGTTTGCGTGTAAAAAATTCCCTTGGTATGAGTTAATGTCTCCATTTCGCCAAAGCCTGGATTATGGCATAAAACTCTTTGTCATAAGAGGAATACCTCTATTTTTCCTCATTCATCTTCTCATTAAAATAAGTGATAGGATTATTAGATCAATGCTAATGGCCATTCTAATTGGATCACAAGTGACTTGAAAAGGTTTATGAAAATATGGTAAAACTAAGAAAGGTTGTTCGGTTATTTTGTCTTTCAACAATTTAAATCCCCTTTCAATTTCTATGGTAATATAGGTGGATATTGGTGACCAACCACCTATTCCACTTGGATCCCCAACAATGTTCTCTATCAATTTCCTATTTTTCAACACACTTTTTTTTATTTTGGTAGTTTTTATTTTTGGTGGTTTTTCGATCTTGAACTTATAGAGCCATTTTGAGGCCTTAAATGACATTTTTTTGGGGAATTGTGAAAACGCAAGTCAATGATGTTTTCCTCTAATATGAATTTCTAATGCGTTATAATGCACACCAAATGGAGCTTGTATTCCAAAGTTACGACCCTGGGAAGTTGACATTCCAACTAAACCCATCGAGGACCATATCTTTAGACGCTTCATCTCCTAGGGTTAGGTTTTTGGATGTTTATGGTTTCTCATTGTTTCTCCATGATAAAAGGGCCTCTAAGCCTCATTGTAACACAATTTAAAAGGCATGTAGTTGTCACATCTCTCCTTTGAGAGAAGCAAACATCGTCAACCTAGTTTATTTCCTTTTTGCATGTAAATAGTTCTCAACATTTTGGTATTTATTAATTGAAGTTTTGTTTCGATGTGTTTTCATGTTTTTATTTAAATTTGTATTCCATTTCATTCTTTCATAAATCTGGATCAGTGCTATCAAAATGTGCTCTTTCTCTATTTTTTTGTGCATGTCCCCAATGAGGCCAAGATATAAGGTGATGGGACTTGAACTGGTTGAGCCCTTACAAGACTGACATCGGTAACCCAAATCGCCTCCCATGGAAAAATAAAATAAAGACGAATGAGAAAGAGACCCTTTCAAATTGTTACTCAAAAAATCCCTGGAGTGACAAAGGAATGAGATGATAGATAATTTTTCCCAAATCCTTCGACGGATAGTAGTGGGTGAAGAATCTTCATCCATTAGTAACTTCAAAGGGGTCGCCCCCTTTAAGGTACAAGTTAACTTTTACATTGCAATATTTGAAGGTGTGATATACACAAGTTCTCTAAATAGATGGTTACATCTACTAGAAGGATATTTTCAATCCATAATTTTTCTGATAGGGAAACTATTACTTTTGCACTTCTCAAAGGTTCCCCCCATGTCAAGTACTGGTGGGAAACTTAATACGAACAAAGGGACGAGGAGGATTTCAACCACACTCTCTTGAGATTATTTCCGAGATGTTGTTAAGGAACAATATTATCCTGTTGGGAGCTATGAAAACAAGTACATAAAATGGACCACGTTGTTGCAAGAAAGGGACCAAGATGTGCTAGAGTTCACAAATATTTTTCATACCTTATGCACAAAGTTGGGTATCAAGAACTCTAAGCAACATCTGGTACTCAAGTACCACTACACAAATACATCCAAGAAGAAATGGAGTTCCTCGACATCTCCTCTCTTAGAGCAACATATCAATATTTTGTCAAGATCGAGCATAAATTTAAACAGAAGAAGTGAGACTTTTTATTTGTGAATCTGAATTAGAGAAAAGGCACCTCCAAACTACATAACAAAGGATAGAGCCTAGGAGGAAAAACTCAGGACTACCCATCAAAGCCACAAGAAAATAATAACAATGGAAAGATGAAGGAAGACATTGGAAAGTGGTGTCAGTTCCACAAGAGCCCCACTCACAATACAAATGAGCACTGTGCAAAGTAGCCACTAGTGGCCGAGCTAAAAGCTTCAGAGTCAAATGCATGTCCTGACTTTGAGCCAGAAAACAACAAGGGGAAACATATCATTGATGAACAATAGTTTGAGATGTTGTTGAGGAACAATATTATCCTGTTGGGAGCTACGAAAACAAGTACATAAAATGGACCACACTGTGGCAGGAAAGGGACCAAGATGTGCTAGAGTTCATGGATATTTTTCATACCTTAGGCACAAAGTTGGGTATCAAGGACTCTAAGCAACATCTGGTACTCAACTACTACTAAAAAAATACATCTAGGAATAAACAAAAGAAGTGAGATTTTGGATCTTTGAATCTGAATTAGAGCAAAGGCACCTCCAAACTGCAGAACAAAGGAAAGAGACAAGGAGGAACAACTCAGGACTACCCATCAAAGCCACAACCAAAGAAGAACAATGGAAAGATGAAGGAAGACATAGGAAAGTGGTGTGAGTTCCACAAGCCCCATTCACAACAAAAATGAGTGTCGTGCAAAGTAGCCATTGGTGACAGAGCTAAAAGATTCATAGTCAGATGCAAGTTCTGACTTTGAGCCAGAAACCGACAAGGGGAAAAATATCATTAATGAAAAACTCATTGCCATTGTTGTCAAAACCAAGGTCAAGAATATTAAGCCTGAAGATCTAGAGGAGGGTGAGCGTCTCTTCCACTCACAAATGAGGGTGAAGGATTATGCACTGTAGTTTGTTGTCTATAGTGGGAGTCAAAACAACCTCATCGCATCAGAGGTCATTAAGAAGTTCGAACTACTGAAAAAACCACACCCGCAACCATACACCATCGGGTGGCTCCACTAAGGGTGAGATCTCTATGTCATCTAGCAGTGCCCCCTTCCCTACAACATCAAACCTTTCATGGATAAGGTATTGTGTGATGTTTCTTCCCTTGAATTCTGTGATGTTTTATTAGGGAAACCATACTTGTGGAAGTGTTATGTTATGTATGTGTCCAGACCTCGTACTGTTATTATTAATTTGGGCAAAAAAACTATATAGGATATCAGAGGTAACCTCGTACACTACCATTTCCTTGATCTCTCCTATGCAATGTATGAAGATCATCTCCCAGATTAGGAAATTTTCTTCTTTATGGTTCACTGTTAAAGTAAGGGGAGGATCATGGCCACATCCATGGCACCCAGAAAGGATTCTTCTATGCAACATAAGCAAGTTGGTAAGGTCATGAAAGAGTATAGGGACATCTTCTCTTCACCCACAGGGGTACCTTTACATTTTCAGGTCAAACATTCGATTGATTTTACTTCTAGAGACACTTGAACTAATGGGCCAATATACCACCACTCTCTTCTAAGAAAAAAGGAAATCAAGCGGAAGATCTAGGAGTTTCTACAGAAAGGGCACATTCGACCAATTTCATCACCTTATGGGAGCCCAATTATACTTTTACAAAAGAAAGATGGGACTTAGAGATTCTGCATTGATTATCAGACATTGAATAAAATCATTGTTAGGCACGGATACCCAATCCCATAGATTGATGACCTTTTTACTAGCTCAAGGGGGCTAAGTACTTCAACAAGATTGATTTGAAGTCTGCCTACCCCCTAGTTACAATAGAGGCCACAAATTTATGGAAGATCACCTTCAAGTCCAAGAAGGGTCTCTTTCAATGATTGGTCATGCCCTTCGGATTGACAAACACCCCTGCAACTTTTATGAGGCTGATGGATGACATATTGTGGCCTTTGAACGACACATCCATGGTTGTGTATCTGAATGAAATCCTCATCTTCAATAAGAGTTAGACAGAGTACTTGCAACATATTCGATAGGTCCTTCAAACCTTGCAACAACACAAACTATGTGCCAACTTGGATAAATGCTCCTTTGGCATGGACCAAGTCCAATATCTATGCTACATAATTTATGAGCAAGGCATGCATGTGGATCTAGCTAAGATTCAAGTCATTTGGGATTGGCCATCCCAAACGATTCTAACAAAGCTTCGCATATTTTTGGGCCTTGCCAATATCTATTGAAGATTCATGTTGGGGTTCTCTCATATCACTTGGCCGTTGAGTGAAGTTACCAAGGGCGGAGTGAAAGACATTTTTTTTGGTCCAAGACACAACAAAACGAATTCATTGAGTTGAAACATTGCCTTTGCTCTGCGCCAATCCTCACATTGTCAGACCTTCAACAACCATTTGAAATTGAGACAAATGCCTTCGACTATGCTATTGGTGTAGTCTCACCTAGCAAGGGAATCTAGTGGCCTATCACAGTGAGACACTCTCTAATACTATTTGAAAATACCCCACCTACAATAAGGAGATGGATTCCATCATGCATGCTTGCTTACAATGGAAACATTACATTATGATAAAAGAAACAACCATCCAACAGATCACTGCCCTCTTTAGTTTATGCAGACACAAGGCAAATTGTAGAACGATCGCCATCATAAATTGTCCAAATAACTGCAACAATTCCATTTGAACATTAAATACAAGAAGGGAAACACCAATACCGTTGCAGATTGCCTCAGTCGACCCCCATTTGTGGCACTAACCATTGTTCTCAACTCTTGTGGGCACGATACCTTTGGATGGCGGAAATTATACAAAAACGATCCAAAATTCGCCACCACATACGAGATGTTGATAGATAAAAAGATAGTTCTAGAATTCCACCTCCAGGACACATTGTTATGCCACCTGGGACACCCTTGTGTTCCTTCAAGAAAGCATGCTAAGATGATTTAGGAGGCACACTACAGTCAGGTTGTAGGATATTTTGGTGTGGAGAAGACAATGGAAATACTGCAGAAGTAGTTTTATTGTCCAAAACTTCGAAAACATGTTGGAAAATATATTAGATCCTGCATTGCCTATCCCATCGCCATGCCAACGGTTAAGAAGCAAGGCATGTACACTCCTTTGGCTTCTCTTAATCAATCTTGGGAATCCATCTGCATGGACTATATGTTTGTCTTTTCTTCAACCAAGTATGGCAATGAATATGTATTTGTGGTCGTTGATAGATTTTCTAAGATGGCCATATTATTTGCTTGCAAGAAGAGTATCATAGTAGAAGTCATTGCTAAACTCTTCTTCAAATGAATGTGGGTACATTTTGGGATCCCACAGACCATTATATCATATCAGGATAATAGGTTCCTAGGTGCATTCTGGTCGAGCCTCTTGGCATTGTTTGACACGAGTCTCACAATTTTAAGTGCATTCCACCCAAATTGATGGTCAGACAAAGGTCGTCATCAAGATGATATTGCACATACTACATAAGTACAACTCTAAGCATCTATAAACATAGGATTAAAAAATAACGATGTCCTTGTTTCTTAGAAAATACTATTCGTTTAATTAAAATAAAAATAATAAAATATCTAATTTATGTTTATGTAGGCCCAAAAAAACCAAACCATGTAATAAAATTTAGGATTTAGTAATTTTTTTTTTCTATTTTTATAATAAAGTTAAATTATTATGCATCTGACACATACCAAATAATACTTAGAATTCCTTTGCATCTTCTACCTATGTGAGCACATCATGTTCAAGTGTTTAGGTAGGTTGATAATTTGAAATCAAATTTTGAATACTTTTAAAAAGATATTTTTGAAAGTTATTTAATTTATAGTTATTTTAAAAATCTCTTTTTTAGTTTGGGTATTGAAAAAGTGAATAACTTAGTTATTTAATTTATAGTTATTTTGAAAATCTCTTTTTAAATTTGTGGTATTGAAAAGTGAATAACTTTTTAATTACTATTTATATTTTATGTTCTATTTTCAATTTTTAAAGTGTATTTATAGTATAAAATCTTTAGTTATCAATAATATTAATTTTAAACATAAAATTTATTATTTTAAAATTATATTAATTTTTTTTAAATCTCTATATTAAATCTAGTATTCGTAAACAAGGGGTTTGGAATTTGACGGTCAAAATGCCCGTCACAAGGCATTTTGACTGTATTTCACGTTTAGAAATTTTGAAAAGCCGTTTTTTGTGATGGGCTTTCAAAGTTCTAAAACTTATTTTTTACTGTTCACTTTTTTGCAAAAACGTCATTACTACCCTCTCAAACAACAATCTTATAAAGAAGTGTAGTAATATTTGGAATTCTCTAATATTTGTTTTTATTGAAATAAATTAATTTCATGTTATTTAAAGTTATAGGTGTATGTTATTTAAAGTTATAAGTATATATTTGATAGCAGTAATATAT
>APFE031141261.1:0-21250 GCA_000404065.3 Pinus taeda
ATATCGGTATGTAGATTTGCAGTGAAAGAGATGTGATAGTGATGGGGTGCAGTGAGAGTGAAAATTGGGAGGATAACAGTGAAATATGGAAAAATAATGGTGGATAATGGATGATAATGGATGGTAATAATGGTAATTACTTCATAGTGTTGGAAAGGACTGTTCATTAATATAATAGTACTAACTTCAAGTCCCGATGCATATGGGTATCATACGAAGTATGGTGGAAAATCGTGGAGTGAATGCGCTTAGCATAAGGTTTAATAAAAATAATAATGTCATTATTATAGAATATTTTCATTTATTATAGTACCTCCCCCCAACTAATGAATGAACATCCACGGTCATATCAAGTCATGTCACATGAATTATTAATCAAATACACAAAGTCGATCGGGGATGTACCTGACGACTTACCTTGACGGAGTAACAACAACGGAGGAGTAATAACATCGGAGGGAATAAAAACATTCGAGGAGTAACGTCATCGGGGGAGTAACAACACCACTTGAACACTTAGTCAAAATCGCGATAGAGTAACAACATCGAAGGAGTAACAACACTTAAATTCTTAGATGAAATCGCTATTGGCAGTAACAGAAGCAGTTGTAACAGTATGAGAGAGTAAGAACACCAGCAATACTTAAAACGAAATCACGATGGAGTATAGCTATCGGGGGGCTAACAACACCAAAGGAAGTAACAACAACGTGGAAATACTTTAGACGAAATGATCATCGCCATGGAATTTATGCACCGGAGGAGTAATGCACCAGTGAAGTACTTGGACAAAATTTCTATCTCATAGAAACATACTGGGGAATAACAACACAGTAAGTACTTAGACACAATTTCCATCATCAAAGTAACAACACTGGAAGAAGACAACGCCAGTGAAGGTACCTACAGAACGAATTGATAAGTAGTAACAACACTTATTATTATATATATATATTATACTTATATATATATAATATATATATATATATTATATAATATATATATATATATAGATATATAGATATATATATATATAATTAGGGGAACATAGGAGGAATTCCCTGCACTAATAACTTCAAAACGAGATTTATCAGATAGATATTTAATAAAGGAGTCTCTTGAAGCTAGACAGTGATATAATATGAGGCGATTTCCATTCATGATCAAAGGAGGATGTATGTCATCAATTGCGATAAGTCTAACAGTCCCATTATTGAAAACCGTGTCAACTTCATATTGTCCCATCCACCTTGAGAATAATTTTCCCTTAATATACTTGAACCGAGAATCATAGAGTAATGCCCAATCTCCTTTTTTAAACAAATTTTTCTTAATGAATTTATTGTGCCATTTAGTTTACTGTTGCTAGATTGCAACAGTATTTTGGACAGCTACGAAACGAATTTCATCCAACTCATTCAACTGTTCCAGTTAGTGTCTCTAGGCTTCAGAAATATCTAAACCTACTTCAAGGGTGGTCCTGAGTGTCTTAATTTTGAATTCCACTTGAAACAAAGGGGATTTCCCATAGACAAGCTCGTATGGTGAAAACCCTGTTGTGTTTTTCCATGTTGTTTTATACGCCCATAGTGCTTCTGGAAGTTTTTTTAGCCCAATTCTGGCGATGGTTTGCTATAGTCTTTGTAAGCATATTCTCTAGTATCTTGTTTGTGCTTTTGAGTTGACCATTCACTTGAGGATGATATGGATATTTTACCCTATTCTTGATTCCATAATTTTTCATGAGTCCTACTATCATATGTGATGTAATGTATGTCCCTCCATCTAAAACTATCTCTCTAGGAGCTCCATACCGTGCAAGAATTTCCTTAAATAAAAACTCAAAGAAAACCTATTTCGTTGCTTTCACAATAGCCTTGGTCTCTACCCACTTTGTCACGTAATCCATGCAAACCAAAATGTGAACTTTCTGCTCTAAAGGTGGATTAAATGGCCCAACGAAATCGATATCACATTTTTCAAAGGGCTCAAGATCTAGTTGGGGTTGCAACGACATTTCATCTACCCGACGAGGTTGTCCTATGCGTTGGAAACTACCACACCCTCTAACATATTTCCTTGTATCACAAAAAATAGAAGGCCAATAGTATCCCATTTGTAACACCTTATGACCTGTCTGCTTATCTGCAAAATGTTCCCCACACGGACCACCATGAGCATATTTCAGGACATCACAGATGTCATCTCCACTTATGCACATGAGATTTGTTGATCAGATAATCTGTAAAAGAGATATCCCTCTATCCATGAAAAATAAGAACTGTGATGGATAATCCTTCATTGTTCTCTGTAAGATAAGTGTTGAGGCACCTTTCTTGTAGCAAGAAAGTTAGCAATATCTACATACCACGAAGTGTGAGTAGAAATTTCAAAAAGATGTTCATCTCGAAAACTATCCTCTACAGGTGTACCTTCATCAGTGGTATCCATCCCAGACAGGAAATCTGTGTCTATGTTATCTTTCCCTTGTTTGTCTACAATTGTAATATAAAACTTGTGAATTAACAGTAACCATCTTGTAATGTGACCAGGAGTTATTGGTTTTTTCATCAGATACCTGATAGTTGTATGATTAGTGTCCACGAAAGTAGGATACCCTCTGATATAATTCCGAAATTTATTAACATCATAAATGATATCCATGAACTCCTCTTCAGTTACCGTATAATTTAATTCAACAAGGGTCACATTCTTACTGACATAGTAAATTGCATATGGCTCCTTGTTCTCCTGTTGCCAGTTCGAGAAGCATTAGTAGAGATATGAAATAAGAGTTTCCAGTCAGGACCACGTAATATCGGAGCCTTCCAGACTAATTCTTTGATTTCTACAAAAGTTGCTTCACATTCACCTATCCACACAAATTTTTCATCTTTAGGTAGTAATTGAAAAAGTGGGAATGTTATTTTAGAAAACATTTCTATGAAATGCCTATAATAGCGAGCATAACCAATAAGGTTGCGTACCTATGTCGGTGTCTTAGGTGTAGGAAATTTTAATATTACCTCTACCTTTTTAGGATCAAACCAAATTCTTGCAGCTGAAAGCAAGTGGCCCGGCACTATCCCTTCTTTCATCATCATATGAAATTTGACTATACGTAGAGAAACATGTGTTTATTTGCATCTTTCAAGTACTTTATCTAATTTTTTAAAAGCTTCTGTAAAGGAATCCCCATAACGGGTAAAGTCGTCCATCTAAATCTCAACACTATCATTAACTAGATCAGAGAAAATTCCCAATATTTCCCTTTGAAAGGTAGCAGGTGCATTACAGAGCTAAAATGGAAGGACTCGGTAGGCAAAGGTTCCCCAAGGGAATGTGAAGGTAGATTTTTCTTGATCCTTGGGAGCTATATGTATCTAATTGTATCCGTTGAATCCATCCAGAAAGGAGAAAAACTCCTTCCTAGCTAATGTATCAAGGACTTAGTCAATAAAGTGTAAGGGAAAATGGTCTTTCTGAGTTGCTTTGTTTAGTTCCCTATAATCAACATAGATATGCCACTTTCCATTCTTCTTAGGAACAATAACCAATGGGGAAACCCATTGGTTGCTTGATATTGGATAAATAAAACCGACATCTAATAGCTTATGCAATTCATCTTTGACAATGTTCTTAAAGGAAAGATTCATTCTTCTTTGTGGTTACCTAATAGGTCGACATTCCTCTTTAATGTATATATGATGAGTACATAAATCAGCAAGGATTCCTTTCATGTCGATATACTCCCAAGCAAAAGATTATTTTTGCTCCCGAAATACTTTTAGCAGTTGTTCGGATTGCGAGTGTGAAAGGTCAGGATTAATATTCAATGTTTTCCCTAGTTCAATTTCTACAGGAACATTATTATGAGGTACAATTTCAAGAATGTTTTCTATTTATGTTTCTGGTTCAATGTCTTCCTGAACATTGCATCTCATGATAGTTTCTAATAGTTGATGGGTTGAATAAGAAAGGAAGTTGGGATTGCGAAGAAAGGTGCTAATGGCATCATACTTCGTTTCATCTTTAAAACAGAGAGCCTCGCTGATGGTAAGGATGGGTCTAATTTCTTCATTCTCACATTCGGGCTCTTTGGTAGGTAGATACTTTTGAATCAAGGTAAATTCGGGTTTATTTGATGAACTTGGTTCTGCAGGGGGTAAAGGATAAGGTTGTTTGTAACTTCCCCATTGGATATTACCATGTTTCCAGACCGACACCCAATATACACATCTGTGTTTGTGAGCCAAGGTCTTCCTAAAATCAAAGGACGCCCACCAATTGCAGATTGGGTATGTATAACCAAAAGGTTAACGAGGTACTGCCATGAATCTACCGAAATAGTGATATTTTCCAGATTCCCTACCAGTCTAATAGTAGACCGATATGCCAATTCTAGGACAGTGGGACTTGGTTTAAGTTTCTGCAGACCCAAGGTAATCATGGTTCCAGAGGTTATAACATTAATCACTGCCCCTAAATCTACTATTACATTTGGGATATCTACCCCATTAATCGGCAGTGTCAAAATCAGATTCCCATGATCCCCGTATTTGACAGGTGAAGATTTCCCCAACATTATATGTGATAATTTACCCATGACATGAATAGTAAGTGGGTCATTTGGTTTTCTGCCATGTTTCTTAGAACGATATTCTTTAATTGTCTTAGCATAAATCAATATGTCCTTTATAGCTTGAAGTAATGGAATTTTAACGAATAAATTCTGCAATTCCCCCAAAAATTAAAATTGAGGATGATAACTTTGTTTGCTCAAAGATAATCTTTCAGGATAGGGTGGATTGGTCTGACTCCCTCTAGTAACAATAGTTTCTGAAGGGGTTTGTTGATTTATAGGAATCTACGTTGGCTCATCCCCTATCATTCTTTGTTGTGGTTCTCAGACTTCATCATTGGTATTCTCAACAATTATAGGTGAAGTCTGAGTATTGACCACTTGACCAGACTGAAGATTTAATTCATTACATTCCGTAGTGGCAATACTATGTGCAGTGAGGTTGAGTGTCTCAACTTGTTGATCCCCTCTATTATTTGGATTGGGATTGGGTTGGATAGGCAATTGAGGACGAAGAGGAGGGTTACTAGTGAGCGCATTAGTAGGCAATTGTAGTTGATGTTGTGGAATAGGTTGGAAGAATTGTCCTGAAGGAGGAGGAGGAGGTACACACCAATTTTGGGACCATGAATAATTTGGACCAGATTGAGGATGCCATGGTTTCCAAGGCATTGGATATTGGTAATACTGCGACCAAGAAAGTGAAAAAGGTACAGACTGCTGACCAAAATTCATATTATTAAAATACTGAGACGAGGCATACCTTGATTCATTTTTAGCGATCATGGTTTCCATGGTTTCCTTGATCCCATAAAATAAAGTTGTTCTACTTCTTCATTAATTCTATGAAAGAGTACCTTCAATCCAGGAATAGATGGGAAAGTACTAGTGGAATGGTTATGTTCAGATATCACATAAGTCCCCATAGAATTTAAAGAACATTCCTTTAACAAATGCTTCTTCCTACATTGAGGGCATAAAATACACATCACCTTCTCTGCTTTAATCTACTTCTGCTTCACCTACAACATGTTTAGTTGTGATGATAATGTGCTCAGGATATCGGTTCTCAGGTTGTCCAATAGATTCCCAAAATCAGCTTTTATAACTCCACTGCTCTATGTTTTGAGAGTTCTGATTCGCTTCCTCTGTCTCACGGATTCTTGTGAACACTTGATGTATAATTCATAGATGCTATCAAATTCCTCCTTTGATATATCTCCTTTCCCTACTACGTTCAATAGCTCCAGAGATTCCTCCCTTAGTGCTTTGAGAAAAATGATCTTCAAGATATTCTTATCCAAGTCACTGTAACTTGACATCTGCAAACTCTATTGAAAATGTTCCACAAAATCTTACATATTCTGATCCTATTTCTGCATAATCTTAAAAATTTCTTATTTTACATCTCGAGATTTGCAATAGTCCTAATATTTCTCGAGGAATGTTTCCTTCATATCATCCCATGTAGCTATATATTTTCCTTCAAAACCCATAAATCATCTTAAAGGTGTTCCTTTCAAAGTAGCGAGGAATATCTTCAATTTTGGAGCATCATAAATGTAATCATACCCCCGACAAACAACATCAAATTCAAAAAAGAATGTGTCTAGATTCATTGAAGTTTAAAAGACCATGGAAATTAGTTAGTGTTGTCAAATAAATAGGCTTCATAGGTTCATCACCTCTCATATCTCCAATTGTAAATTCAATTGAAGAAGTTGTAGGAGACATGAATATCTGCCAATACTCACCTGGAATTTCAACAGGTTTTGGCTCTAGTTGTTGTATAACAGGTGATGGAAGCTTTTTAACATTGCTCCCCTGATAAAATGGTGCCAACAATTCCCTCAAATATTCTTCCTCTGAACTTGGAATACGTAGTTCCTTAGATCCTCTTCTTGCTTATTCTTCCCAAAATCGCAATTCTGCTATTAGCGGAGGTTCAGGTTGTGAAATTGATTGTCCTCGAGATCTCATATGATATCTTACCCTAGGAGCAACTCATGACGATGCTCCACACTTAGCTCTTGAGACGATCTCTTGGATGTAGGTTTTTCTAAACAAATCAACCCCTTTTCCTTTCGACAGTCTCCCTCTACCTCTTTTATTGGTGTCTTTGTTCATATAATTAGAAAATAAAATGGAAACATTCAAACGAATTAAAAGTTCAAGACATGGAGCAAGATAAGAACTTCTCTCCCTAGGACGAGAGAGTGGCCCTTAAAGAAAATAAAAGAAAGAAAATAGAAAATCACATAAATCAATATCAGGACCTGAAAGAGGGCGAAAAATAAAACTTCCCTTCCGAGGATGAGAGAGAAATACTTATGAAAGAAGAAAAAAGCAATTAAAAACTCCAGACCTAGAGCAAGGCAATAAAACCTTCCTTCCGTGAGATGAGATAATAATCCTACAAAAACAAGAAAAACAAGGAACCAAACAACCAAACGATCTGATACTCAGGACCTGGAGCAACGTGTAATATTTCTTCCCCAAGATGAGATCAGTGCTATGGTCAATGCTCGTTGTACTTTCGCACCTTTGATAGTCTCCCCGATAATGGCGCCAAAATTTTTGTGTCCAAGTATGAATCATGCAATTCACCCAATGCACATTTAATTGTCAACCCACGGTTCTACCAATTGTTTCAAGGCTATCGTGCACTGCATGTGCAGACCACAATTTCCCTACCTAGCATTGAATATTAACTATAAATTCATCAATGTGTAACAACAAATAAGAGTAACAACAAGTAATAATTATGACATCAATAAGAGTAACAGAAATAAGGACTCACATCAACACACTGATAAACAT
Organism: Pinus taeda; assembly: GCA_000404065.3. Classification (NCBI taxonomy): domain Eukaryota; kingdom Viridiplantae; phylum Streptophyta; class Pinopsida; order Pinales; family Pinaceae; genus Pinus; species Pinus taeda. Next base: position 7,403 of record APFE031141261.1, read on the forward strand.
TCAGAACAATAATAAACTCACAGAAATAAACTTGACACAAATCTAATCTAGGAACACCTGGTCAAAAGAGTCGGCCCAACTCCGTGATGAGGGTTGTGGCGAGATCAACGAATCACAATATGCTCAGAAGATCAACTTGTCATTAATAAAATAAATATTAAAAATATGTTGTTACATACTCAAAGTTAAAGTATTTCTCTTGTAACCTTAACGACTCTTAACAACCCTAAATTTCACAGCGTGTGACTCTACTTTATACAATTTGTCAATAATACAGCTCCTAGAATCACGACAATGCTTGTCTTTAATTACATGGTGGTTTTAAGAGAAAAACATAATTTTAAAAGATAGCAGTGTGTCAATAGAAAGATTAATTCACTATTGCAGCGAGTTTTCAAGGATAGCGATGCTAGTTTTGATAGCATCATTCAGTGAATCACGGTCATGGTCATTCTCCATTTAATCTACAGAAATAACTCAATTAGAAATCCGCTTAGGTAATAATCCCTACGACTATGCTTCATTGACCAATAGTTTATAAAGACATGACAAGAGGTATACATATGCATTTTAAGGTATCGATTAAACACTGTTGGCATGAAATGGATAAAAAGAATAGGGTAAAAGGGTGAGTAAAAGTATGCAAATCTAGCCACGAACAATGATCATAAATAAACAAGAGCAACTCTTGTTGTTGTAGTTCCTTCCAAAATTAGAGAATGAAAACAACTATGGATTCAATAGATATGTATTATAGCAAAGATGCTAGATGTACTTTACAACTCAAAGATACTACATCCCTTATTGAAAATATGGTTGGAGACATACAAAATCATACCAGTTAGCATATTAAATGTGTGTGAAAATGTATACAATTTATCCTAATAAATGTGTGTGAAAATATAACACTAATGTGCATATTTTTTAGAAACCATTTTTGAGAATGACTAAAAAACTGGACCCATATGGAAACCAATTAAAAAAAAACCGATAATCTTTACAATACTTTAGTCCAATTGTAATATTGATGAAAAACCTTTGTATCCACATGAACATATTCTTCTTGCTATTTCTATATATTTTAACGCCAGACTACTTTGTTCACTACATGTGTTCTTCAGCTCCCAACTCTCGTATACCATTTTGTATTTATAATAATTTCCAATCTTAATCATAAGAAGATTAATATGAAATATGGATAGGAATGAACGTGTAGAATTTTAGACATTTCAGCTCGGAAAGGAGAGTAATGTCAAATATATTGAATTCATATGCTGAAATACTCCTCATTGAGCTATTGTAAATCTTTATTTTAAATATTAGTGTGACCATTTTTCCATATCTCATATGCACTCCGTTCAATGATGTCAATTAAGGTGGGGTACAGAACCCTCAGGAGATATATGGTTTAGCTAGTTAAAAATTTTAAAGATGTCAAGAATGTAATGGTCTCCATGAAAATCAATGACATTGTTGTTGTTAAAGCCTATCACAGAAGGAGCTAGTACGTATCCAATGGAAACATGTGGAATAGGTCACTTTTCCCTTTCTTTTAACTACTTTTATAAATTTTCATTCAAAAGATATCGCAGAGATAAAGTTTGAAGTGATAGACTCAATATATCAGGTAAGAAAAAATGGTTTTTACTTGAAATTTTCAGCATAAATATGAATTTAACTACAAGTTTAACAATGTAAGATTTTTACAAAAGCAGAAAAAAAGATAAACAAAATTCCAGTAGCACACAACACTATTAAAATCTGACACTGGCTTGAAGGGTCCAGTTTTGATTTTTGTGGATCGAATTGAGACCAAGGTAGAAAGCCACGTCTCCAAAAACCACGTCGTCTCATAAAATGACGTAGTGTTGCATTAATTTTAGTTGTGAGTGTTTTTATAAAGGAAACTACTTGTTGTCTTTAGTTGTGGGTAAGGGCTAATTAGTCTGTCATAGGGCATTAAATGCCCTGGTACATGCATGCTGTATAATACAACACACTGTTTTTATTTTCAATTTATGTAGCCACCAAGGCAGTGTGTTGTATTGTTATACAGCATGCATGTACCAGGTCATTTAATACCCTATGAGAAGCTGGTTAACCCTTACGTTTATTGTGAACCCACTTACTTAAAGTGAATAGAAAATAAACTATCGGTTATCTTTAGTTCCATGCCTCCAACCATTGTTGTTGCATAGAACTTTCACATATAGTGGTATAGAGTGGTATTAAGGTGAAGAAAAAAGAAACCAGCTGTTGTCTTTAGTTCCATTCCTCCAACAATTATTGTCCCATGGAACTTTCAGATAGAGTAAAAATACTCGTTACCCTTACAGTTTCGTGCCCTCAACTAGAGAGCCACCATGAATACAATTCTCAGAAATGCCAGTGCTAAAAAAATGTCTTTTGCCTGACTCCTTCCTACCATTTACGACACGTCTAATACCAAAACTATTTCTTGCAGACATATTACACATGTTTTTTGTTTTGGGGTTTAAACCGAGCTTTTGTCTAGTTTCTGAATGGAACTCATGTATAGTTTTGGATTTCATATTTTCATGTCCAGTGAGCCATTTATTAGCACCCAAATCAATAACATTCCTAACCATGAATCTGGTTTGAAACAGAGGACATTGATTAGTTGATTATTACTTACCTGCTTCATTGTGGCAAAATAAGAATCAACAATACTATGGCTCCTGGGGTTTCTTTCAAGATGTTTCTCAGAATCAACGATACTACGGCCCCTCGGGTTTCTTTCAAGATGTTTTCCCACAGTATTCAAAAGCAAGCAAAGAGCCTCAACATTTTGTTCAGCTGGACCAGACTTCACAACTATGCCCAACAAGTGTTGAATACAATGATGAACAATTTTTTCAGGTACCATCTTCTGTTTGAAAAGCTCGCCAATAAACCTAATGCTTCCCAGAGTGTGAAGCTTACTATATTTTCCTTGTCATACTGTTCAGATTCTTGATTTAGGGCTGACAAATCTTTGATTTCATCTTGCAGATTATCTGCGCCCTCAAAGGCTTCTCGGCAAGGGTTAAAAAGAATCTACTGAATGCTATTGGTTTTCCATTTGGTTCTTCTAGTGCAAATTGGGGGAGTTTTGTACATAGATATTAGCACAACTCAGCATAGATGGGAAAAATGTTGGTTCCATCATTGCCCTGTCAAAAATAAGAAACGTTAATCTCACCAAAATTTATGTTGAGTTAATCCTCAAATTTATATTTTGATCTTTAAGAACATCAAACATTTCTGAAGCTAATTTTTAAGTGTTAACAAAACAGATTTCAAAACTCAATTCACTAATGCATTTTTTTGGGAAATTTTACCTACACAAAAATCATATCAATTTGCATGTAATTGTAATCAGACTTCCATAAACCTGGAGTTTTTTGTCATTAATAATAGCACTGCAAATCGGTACCGATTTTCAATTATATTGATAGGCTAGGGTGATAGTGTGGGAAGGGTGGCAGTATGGTATTCATAGATAGATATGCAAGTATTATGAATAATTGCTCCATATAAATAAGGATCGCAAAATTTGTGAGGCAGAACACACTAACCATATGTAGAGTCGTTTGTTTCTAGCTTCTTCTTTTCCATAGGTAGAGCCATAGCTGGCATCATCTACAAAAAATAATGATGGTAATCTTCTATGACATATTTTTCCAAAAATAATCACAACCTCTTCCATTTATAGAGTCATTGGTCATTTTTCTTCTTAAAAAGTCACTATGCAAGTGTGTGGAGGTCATGAAAATTGGCTATGCTCTTGAAAGAAATCAAAATCACTCCTGAAGTAAGTAGAGAGCATGACCATCAAAATCACTCCGCACATGTCTAGAGAGCATGATAATTATCTGTGCTATGAAGCATGACTGTCAAAATCACTCCCCAAATGCGTTGAGGGAATGACAATTCTCTGTGCTATGGAGAGGTAAGCTGAGATAAGAAAAAATTATCTATGATATGGAGCCTGTAAGCTGAGATAAGCAAGATATCAAGTTAATTCATTGTATTGATTGTAAAATCAACTATTGCAGAGAATATAGTATTGAGAAATGGAAAGAAGTAAGCATGGTATGATAATTATTTAGAACCAACGCCAGTAGACGACTCGTTTGAAGATCAACGTGTTTTTGATGGAATGAAGAGGGGAAAGAGGATAAAACACATTATCATGAAATGAAGAGGAGGCAGGAGAGTTGAAGAGGTGAGCTGAATATGCTAGTTGCTACAGAAAATTAATGTTGGTTCAATGTTTAACGATCGTTATAGGCCCTGTTATGCTAACGGAAGGTACTAATAGACACCGAATCAAAGGCAAGAACATGGAATCATGGTTTTGTGCCCTCCTCTACAAACGGAACGAAGCATTGGTAGTATATAATGCATTGCACACAAAATCATTGAGCCAAGCCAAGACAATAACAACTCCTGGCCTCCTTACGCAGGAAATCAGGAATAGACTCAATGTAGGCCCCTCAATATAATGTCTTTAGACAATTAGCCGCATTCATTATAATAATACTACACTTCACCGATTAGTGAGCCCAAGCCATAGTCATATCAAACTGACGAAATTTCTTAGGGTAAGGACATATCTCACTCTTAATCATCCCAGATAAATTCCATCTATGTATCGCTGACTCTGCTTTAGTGACCGAAGGCATATGAAGGAACAATGATCTTAGTTCACAAAATCCTCCACACAAGATTTACACATAGTCTTCCAAAACACACCCAAAAAAAAATAATATATGCCTACCTGAACCGATCAAATACATGTACTCTCCATTTTCCTACCTACATTTCATACACATCAAATACATATACTCTCCATTTTCCTTAGTGTGGAGGGGCTAAGGCCAAAGTCTATACTGGCTCTGATACCAACTATAAAATCAGATGAAATTATTTTTCATACTACATTTTTTTATAAATATTATGAATATTATACAAATATACTTATCTCCCTCTCATATCAACTAGAAAATCAAATGAAACTATTTTTCACACTACATTCATTCATAAATATTATATAAATATATAATTGAATTGAGATCCAATTAATTCCAAATATGAATATGGGAGTTGGGATATTGTTTCAACCAAATCCCAAACCAATTCTAAATTTACAATGTAAACATTATCTCCAAATAAAATATTCACTTCATTCATAAATATTATGAATGAATTGAGATCCAACTAATTCCAAATATGAATATGAAAGTTGAGATATTCATTCAACCAAATCCCAAACCAATTTTAAATTTACAATATAAGCATTATCTCCAAAAAAAAATATGCACTTCATTCATAAATATTATAAATATTATATAAATCTAACTAATTCAGAATATGAATATAAGAATTGACATATTATTTCAACCCAATCGCAAACCATTTCTATAAGCATTATCTCCCAGTAAAACATACGTTTCAAATTAAACATTAAATACATGCATATCAAATTGGGAATATAGGTTGATTAGAGAGCATTTTATGTGCCCAAAGTCTCTATTATATGATGTTCTATTTCGTGCTTAAAAATATTAATATTAATTTATTTTGATTTTGTAGGCTTAGGTTCAATTTCATTGAGCGGGTTAGGTCCAATTACATTGTGCAGGTTGGGGTTCGATTTCAGTTTCAATTTCATTGTGTAAGAACAAGTTGATACTATAAAAAAAAATATATTGTGAAGTGTATAAATCTTTGGATTCTATAGTGATTGCGTAAATCTCTATAAACCTGCGCCGATAACCTCTGTAAAACCATGGTCTCTTTGAACTTTGGTATTATATCTCTATAATTGTGTATTTTATTGATTACTTATGCACAGGCTAAACGCTATTGAAACGTCAATAAATAACGGTGATTTCCAATAAATAAAATCTTAAAAAATAAGAGTCATACTGACCAGTAACATTTCAATGAAGGCACCCAAAGTTTAGAGCATCCTCTGTCAAAAATTACAATTAACTTCTCCGGGGGAGTACCAAGACCAATTTGTCCATAATACTAAGCATCTAAATAATTCTTCAGGAACATATTCTCCTTTTGCTAGTTTCGGAGTAGCTCAAATCCCCTCTCCGACCAAACCTTCTATACTTTAATTAATTAATGGGAGTGAATTTGATTAATGTATATATTATTATATATATAATAGATATATATTTTTGTTAGGTATTTGTTAGGTATTGGTTAATGAAGTAGTTTTTTTTGTTGATTTGGTTTAAAATGTGATTATAAATTGGGAAAACTTTAATTTAAGTTGTTAATTTTTTACAATCTAAGATTGATTTAGAATTGAGAAAATTGTAATTTTAAGTTGTTAAATTTAGATAATTTATTCTCTGTATGCAATCAAGGCTAAATGGGAAATGCAGCTACTAAATTTATTAATCTACAAATTATAGTTAACATGATTCTTTCTTAGCAACCAGCCATTTAATTCTATTTTTTAATATGAAATGAAACACTTAATATATATGTATATATATATAGATAGATGAGATATTCTTCACCTTATGATCTCAAGTAACTATGTATTCCTTTTCAATTGAAGAAAAAGTTTATAATATTCAAAACAAATTACATAATCTCATCAAAAGCTTGTAAACCTTAAATTTATTACCTATTTTTAATTATATTTTTTTCCTTTCTGTAAATATGCTATAAGACTATAGTATGTTTCCCACCATCCTTTTAATTGGATTATTTCCATAGAATACATTTGATGACCATGGATTTGTCCATGCATAACATGGGACAATAGCCCTGTCTATTTGTTTATATTATATTTCCACCTTTTTATTATTATTATTATTATTATGTTATGTCATATATTATTTGATGTTGAAAGCTTTAGGGTTATGGAGGTTTCTATTATTTGAAATGTCAACAATTAATGTATAAGTTCAACAATGTGGCATGCAATGGACATGATTTCAAAGCTTCAACTTCTTTATTCCATACAAGTTAAAATAGCTTAAATTTATGTAGTATCTATGAGTAATTTCATTTTTTATATTTCTAATTATATGGTATGTGGCCTTGTCATTCGGAATAAAAGTGGAGCAAATAGATGGGGTTCCAAATTTTGTGGAGGTCTCATTTTCCATGGTCAACCATTTCCCAACGTCGCATTGTAACAAAGATTGTATCAACATGAAAATGAGTCATGCTCAACCATGGTCCAACATTGAACTATGACAAAGATTGTCTCAATATGAAACTTAACAATGGTAAAGCATGGTCAACCATATTTATTTTAGGGTTAATAATTTTTATCTTAGGGTTTACATACCTTGAATTTATAATATTTATCCTTTGGGTTTAACATTATTCTCTTTGGTTTATAATATATTGGGGTTTTAGAATTAATCCCTTAATTTTATTAATCTAAGGGTTCATATTCATAGGATATAATATTATTCATGAGGTTTATAATATTAATCATAAGGTTTAATATAAATCCATTGGGCTTATAATCATAGCCAACCATGGATAACCATGGTCCAATGTCAAATAATGACAAAGATTGTCTCAATAGAAAATCAACCATGGTCCATCATGGTCGACCATGGTCGAGTATATCAATCTCTTGGGTTTGTTGATCTAAGGGTTCATATTCCTAGGGTGTAATATTATGCATAGGGTTTATAATATCAGCCATTGGGTTTAATATATAACCCTTGGGTTTATAATCATGGTCAAACGTCGCATTTTGACAAATATTTTCTCAATATGAAAATTAAGCACGGTCCTATGTTGCATTGTGACAAATATTGTCTCGATTTGAAAACCATTCATACTCAACCATGGTCATCCATGGTCCAAAGTTGTATTGTGACAAAACATTGTCTCAATATGAAAATGAACCATGGCCAACCATGTTTATTTTAGGGTTTATAATATTTATGTTAGGGTTTATATACCTTGGGTTTAGAATATTAATCCCTTGGATTTAATATTATTCCCTTGGGTTTAGAATACCTTGGAATTTTAGAATTAATCTCTTGGGTTTCTTATTCACTTGTGTTTATAATATCAATCTCTTCGGTTTATTAATCTAAGAGTTTATATTCCTAGGGTATAATATTATTCATAGGGTTTATAATATTAATCCTAGGGTTTAATATAAATCCCTTGGGTTTATAATGATGGTAAACCATGGTCCAATGTCATATTGTGAGAAATATTGTTTTAATATAAAAATCAACCCTCATAAACCATGGTCCAAAGTCACATTTTGACAAAGATTATCTCAAAATGAAAATGAACCATGGTCCAATGTCGCATTATGAAAAATATTGCCTCAAAATCAAAATTAACCATGGTCCAACATCATATTGTGACAAATATTATGTCAATATGAAAATAAACCATGGCCAACCATGTTTATTTTAGGGTTTTTAGTATTTATCTTAGGATTTATATTCCTCGGGTTTATAATATTGATCCCTTGGGTTTAATATTATTTTGTTGGGTTTAATATTATTCCCTTGGGATTTTAGTATTAATCCCTTGGGTTTATAATATCAATTTTTTGAATTTATTAATCTAAGGTTTCATATTCCTAGGGTATAATATTATACTTAGGGTTTATAATATTAATCCTATGGTTCAATATAAATTCCTTGGGTTTGTAATCATGGTCATCCATGGTAAACCATGGTCCAATGTCACATTGTGACAAAGCTTGTCTCAATATGAAGATCAATCATGGCCCAACATCGCATTATGGCAAATATTGTCTCGATATGAAAATCAATCATGGTTAACAATGGTCTAACGTCACATTGTCACCAAGATTTTCTCAATATGAAAATAAACCATGTTCAACCATCGTCAATCATGTTCAACCATGGTCTAACGTCATATTGTGTCAAATATTGTCTCAATATGAAAATAAACCATGGTCATATATGCTCTGATGTCGCATTGTGACAAAATTTGTCTTAATATGAAAATTGACCATGGTAAACCATTCTCAACCATGTTTTTTTTAGGGTTTATAACATTTATCTTAGGGTTTATAATATTAATCCCATGGGCTTAATATTATTGCCTTGGGTTTATAATCCCTTAGGCTTTTAGCATTAATTCCTTGGGTGTATTATTCTCTTCAGTTTATAAAATCAATTTGTTGGGTCTATTAATCTAAGGGTTTATCTTCCTAGGGTGTAATATTATTCATAGGGTTGATAACATTAATTGTTGGGTTTATAATCATGGTCAACCATGTTCCAACGTCACATTATGATAAATATTTTCTCAATATGAAAATAAACAATGGTCCAATGTCTCATTGTGACAAATATTGTCTTGATATGAGAATCAATTATGCTCAAACATGGTCAATCATGGTGAAACGTCACATTGTGACAAAGATTATCTCAATAAGGAAATGAACTATGCTCTACCATATTTATTTTAGGGTTTATATACCTTGGTTTTATAATATTAATCCCTTGTGTTTAATATTATTCCCTTGGGTTTATAATATCAACCCCTTGTGTTTATTAATACAAGAGTTCATATTCCTAAGGTATATTATTATTTTAAAATTTATAATACTAATCCTACGAACTAATATAAAACCCTTGGATTTAAAATGATGGACAACCATGGTCCAATGTCACATTGTGACAAATATGGTCTCAAAACAAAAATCAACCATGTTCAAACACGGTCAACCATGCTCCATTGTCACATTGTGACAAAGATTGTCTGAGAATGAAAATGAACCATGATCCAACATCTCATTGTGAAAAAGATTATCTCAATATGAAAATCAACCATGTTCAACCATGGTCCAACATAGCATTATGACAAATAGTATCTCAATATGAAATCAAGCATGGTAAACCATGTTTATTTTATGGTTTTTAGTATTTATCCAAGTGTTTATATACATCCAGTTTATAATATTAATCCCTTGGGTTTTTATTATTAATCCCTCGGGTTTATAATGACAATTCCTTGGGTTTATTAATCTAAGTGTTCATATTCCAAGGGCATATTATTATTTTTAGGGTTTATAATATTAATCCTAAGGTTTAATATAAATCCCTTGGGTTTATAGTCATGGTCATCCATGGTCAACCATGGCCAATGTCACATTGTGATAGAGATTGTCTCAATATGAAAACCAACCATGGTCAACTATTTTAAACCATCTTCAACCATGGTCAATCATGGTCAACCATGTTCCAATTTAACATTGTGACAAATATTTTCTCAATATGAAAATCAACCATGGTCAACTATGCTCCAACATCGCATTGTGACAAAGATTTCCTCAATATGAAAATAGACCATGGTAAACCATGGTCAACCATGTTTATTTTATGGTTTATAGTTTTTATATTAGGGTGTATATACTTAGGGTATATAATATTAATATTTTGGGTTTAATATTATTTCCTTGGGTTTATTATTCTCTTTGGTTTAGTTGATAATATTAATCCTTGGATCGATAATCACGGTCAGCTATGTTCCAGCATCACATTGTGATAAATATTTTCTCAATATGAAAATCAACCATGGTCTAATGTTGCATTGTGACAAGGATTGTCTCGATATGAAAATCAATTATGTTCAACCATGTTCAATCATGGTGCGACGTCAAATTGTGACAAAGATTTCCTCAATATGAAAATGAACCATGGTCAACCATGTTTATTTTAAGGTTTATAATATTTATCTTAGGGTTTATAATATTAATCCCTTTGGTTTAATATTATTCCCTTGGGTTTATAATACCTTGGTATTTTGGAATTAATCCCTTGGGTTTATTCTTTCATTGGGTTTATAATATCAATCCTTTGGGTTTATTAATCTAAGGGTTCATATTCCTACGATATAATATTATTCATAAGACTTATAATATTAATCCTAGTGTTTAATATAAATCCCTTGGGTTTATAATAATGGTCAACCATGGTCAAATTTAACATTGTTGCAAAGATTGTCTCAATATGAAAATAAACCATGTTCCAATGTCACATTGTGACAAAGATTGCCTCAATATGAAAATCAACCATGGTCAACCATGCCCCAACATCACATTGTGACAAAGATTGTCTCAATATTAAAATTGACCATGGTAGACCATGGTCAACCATATTTATTTTAGGGTTTATAGTATTTATATTAGGGTTTATATACGTGAGGTTCATAATATTAATCCCTTGGGTTTAATATTATTCCCTTGGGTTTATAATACTTGTGGTTTTTAGTATTAATATTAATTCCTTGGGTTTAATATTATTCCCTTCGGTTTATAATATCAATCCATTATGTTTATTAATCTAAGGGTTCATATTCCCAGAATGTAATATTATTAATAGATTTGCTAATATTAATCCTTGGGTTTAATATAAATATCTTGGGTCTATAACCATGGTCAACCATGGTGCAACATCACATTGTGAGAAATATTTTCTCAATATGAAAGTCAACCATGGTCCATGGTCACATTGTGACAAAGATTATCTCAATGTGAAAATCAATTACGCTCAACCATGGTGCAATTTTGCATTGTGACAAATATTGTCTCACTATGAAAATGAACCATGGTCAACCATTGCCAACCATGTTTATTTTAGGGTTTATAATATTTATCTTAGATTTGATATACCTTTGGTTTAAAATATTAATCCCTTGGGTTTAATATTATTCCCTTGGGCGCATATTAAATTAATTAATATCAATTAATATAAATCAAATTATATTTTTTTGTAAGTCTAACTTTATTCATTATATCATAAGGATATTACATTGTAGGGAGTTTTGAGAGAGTGCAAAATTGGCCTTACTCCGACTAGATTTATTGGCCTTCAAATGAAAACAAAACAAAAGAGAGAGAAACTTTAAAAAACAAGGACTCATCACATCCATAACCTGTCATGAGCTAAATTTACCCAAAAAGTATAAGCAAACAGTAATCATTTGAGCCACTAAGGAGGAGGACTCGGTTGACTTTGATTCTTGGGCAACATTTTCTGGAGGATGAAAGACTTCGTGGATGTGATATTCCGCATGATCGATGTGAATATCAAAATGGTCCGTGCATACCTGAAGATGCATCTAGGCCCTTTACATATCATCCTGATGGTCCAAGATGCATCTCTGGTTCTAGCGGATGACTAATAAATGCCCAACCAGCTCTGCGTTATCGCATATTGGGCTTGAGATAGCTTTTCAATAGTGTATTGGAGCATGTGAATTTGAGATTTTATAGAATAAAAAAGAGAAGGAAAATTCACTCGGCTATGTGAGTTCAGGAAAGGAAGGTCCAACTCTTCTTCCCTCTCATGCTCCTCTTGTCCTTCATTTCCTCCTCCCCTCCATTGTTGTCCTTGTTTTCATTGCATCTGGAGTGATCGTCGTTCCTCTTTCTGTATTTTTGGACAATTCTTACCGAAGCTCATCCCCATGATCTCTCCACCTCTGTTTAGTCTGCTTTTCATGCCACTAGAAGGCAGACTCTTTCTAAGGCTTATACCAGGGTTGAATTCTAAAATGTCTCCTTCCATATTTGAAAATACACCACACTTCCTCACTTTCAATAGGGTTTTAACTTTCAGGTTCATCCCTAACTTCTCTAGCCTCTAGCTAAAGAATTGTCATGATTCCCAACTTCTAACTCCAAGGATGATGAGAGAGCCTGTTCCTTTTTCCCCACCATATCAAGGCCAAGGAACTCCATGTGGATGGAAATAATCCTTCCCACACATTAAATGTTAATAAATAAAATTTTAGTAAATTAACATTTTTTTATTTTTTGTGTGAATAATATACATATTCATTTAATTAGTATTCCATATTAGCTATTTTTAGGTTATTAATGATTAATGTTTGTTTGAATGATTACAATTTTTGGTGGTCAACAAAAAAAATAATTGTTAATTTACTAACCTTTTATTTATTTAATTATAATTGTGACAACTAATTTATTAATTTTCTTAATTTTTATTACAAACTTTACTTTTATTCAAATGTTGGTAATGAATATAACAATAATGATAACATAAATAACTTTTCCTTTCCCTCAGTCCAATTGAGTTGACCAGTCAAATTTAGTCATTTCTTAGTCAAGTTGCCCGGTCCAATATAGTTGTTTCCTAGTCAAATATAGTTCTTGGAAGTTCTACTCTCCCTATTTAACCTGTAGCCATGATTTGGTTCTTCAACTTGTCTTGACGATGAACCACACTCGTTGGTTTGAAACGCGTCGAAAAAAATATTACAATGTGATTTCCACTTAAATATTTCTCATTAAACTTGATATGGATCACAGAAGCTTAAATTCAACTATATAATATTATGTTATCTATTTTTACTATTTATTTAATTATTTAATATTATATTATGATAACATTTCACTCCATATATGGTCAAACCTATCGCGCCTTTAATTTCCATAATATGTTTAAATATAAAAATATATTAATTATTAAATAATTGTAAAATTAATACTTAATTAATTTTTCATGTTTTTTGATCATATTTTTTTTATAAAATTGTTTTTTTAATAAATTTAGGAAGTCTTGGTTACCGGGTGCAAGTCTCGGAAGTGATGATTGATGCTATGTGATTCATTTCACTAGTTTCAATCCCACTTCTTCACCCCTATGAGCATCACTCGATGAAATGAGTGCCAAGTGGACTACTCAAAAATCATGAGAAATTAGTGAGTTACGACTACCTCTCATGGAAATGGTCATAGATGAATAACTTACTTAACGCAGTTGAATCCCAAAAAATGATATCTAATATAATGCACTACGAAAACCCTCAATACTTAAAATTATTTAGTTT
>APFE031141268.1:0-18209 GCA_000404065.3 Pinus taeda
ATAGCAGATTGGAGTTTTGCCAGGGGAAAACATGAGCATCATCACCAGCACAGTTTCATCAACATACTCAATTGAGTTATAACCCAGAATGGGACTGATCATATCTATAAGGTCCCTGCCCAATTTGTTGAGGTAAACATGAGAAATGGGAGGGTACTGCACAGTATCAGAATTAATATATAGTTGGTTCAGCTTGGTGATCTGAGCATCTGTCATCTTAGCTCCTTGCTTTATCAGATCAATCAAAGATAAAGGAACCAATTTCTTCTCAGTTTTGAATTGCAGCATCTCTCTGATGGCCTCAGGGGTAATATAGAAAACAACTGAGCCTGAAGGGTCAAGCACAGCCCTCTGAGTGGCATCATAACCATCATCACACAGGTGAATTAGGTCAGGAAATGGATTCACCTGAGGAAGCTTGAAGATTGGGAGGAAGGAATCCCAAACGCCCAATACATCTGTTCCAGTCTCATGTTTACTCTTTAATTCATTTAACAGGTGGATGTGGAACTTTCTGCGCATTAGAAATTCCTCTGAGATTTGATAATCCAAATCTGCTAATGCCTTCCACTCCAATTCTCTCTGAGGGGCATTTAAAGGGGCAACATTGAGGGCCACAGGTGCTACTGGTGTATCCATGGTTACTTTAAAACTCTGCTTATATGTAAATTAGTGTTACTGTGCAGAGTAGCAGAAAAGATTTTTTCTTGAAAGGAGAGGTGATTTATTGAGAAACAGAGGACAAAAAGGGTCAATTGCAGCAATTGAAATACTGCACAAAGCACTAAAAGGGAAATTACTTGTCCTTAATAGACTCTTTCACTGTAATTTGGTGTAGCTCGGGCTCCCTGTTCACGATTGCGCGAACAGAATGCAAGTTTTGCGAAAGCTTTGGTAAACAAGGCTTAGCCGGTGAATTTCGACCTTATAACTTCAAATGGGAACTAGGCACAGGGGATTTGCCGGTCAATTATATGTTTTTCTGTGTTTTAAGTTAATTTAGGCGATTTACAGACAAAACCAGGTGCAGAGAGGATTCACAGGGATAAATACCTGGTACACTGATAGTCCTGGTCACAAATGCAGGTGGATTGGCGCGCCGATGGCCTCCAGGTCGAATTCAGCAGGTTGGCGTGAGTTTGGACGTAAAATGCATGCAGAAGACGCAACAGTCGTTTTTGCAAAAAGTGCAAAAAACGCGAAATTTTGGCCAAAATATGGATTTTTTGGAACATTGGCGCCTTTTGTGGATGACGTCAGCATGACGTCATCGGGTGGGGTCCAGGTCAGATGACGTTAGAATGACGTCATCAGGTGACGTGGCGACTTAAGAGTGGTCCACGGGGATGGTGAGGTGGCGGACAGGTGGAGCAATGGCGGACGAGGGCGCTGACGCAGCGATGACGTAGCTGTGATGCTGGTAGTGACGTTGGCAAGGTGGGTTGGCGGATATCCGAAATCGTAGGCGGTATGATATCGCACCGCCTTTCATACGGAAGTGGAATTCTTAGAGGGGGCTCTGATACGCTGTGGGGGTGACGCGTGGCAGAGGCCTGACGTCACCCTCTGATAGATATCGGAAGCTAATTTACGGACATCGGGGCCGGTCCGATATGCATGTGGGCCGTTGGATGAAAGGCGCCCGATCGGACGGTCGACGGGCCAATGACTTGTCCGGACAATATAACGTCGGGCGGGCAATAAAATATTGATTTTTCGTGAAATTCGTGCCCAGCGGGACTTTGGAACATTGGCGGATTTGTATGGTTTTTCAATGTATTTCTTTATAAAATCGCGTATAGCTCCAAGACTTTGGATAAGTCGGAAAAAGTGGGTTTTTCATGCAATTTGCCGTTTGAGCGGGTTAAGGGTGAAATGGGTCTTTTGCAAGGTTTTTAGGCAAATGATGGTTGAATAGGTTAAATGATTTTTGAAGGAGGAAGAGAGGTAAGGCTTGGGGTTCTTAAACTGACCAGATGTCAATTTGATTCCCTAGTAGTGAACATATGGCTATAATGCCAGGGGGGGATATTTATAGAATGCTTGGGGTTTATACATCATGGTGTTATAATAGTAGGGAAAGGGTAACATAGGGTATTTAGATAATAGAAGTTAGGGGTTAATATGGAGGGAAAAGGTGAATGAGGAGTGATATCACTAAGTTTATTTGAAAGCCACTTAGCTTAGGGAGTAGATGAAAATGAAAAGAATTTTAGACGAGAAATGTGGCTCTTAAAGGAAACCAGAACCAACATGAAACCTTGAATTCTTTCATAAACACAATTGGTGTAGGGAATAAACACAATTGGTGTAGGGATGTTAGTAATGAGTGTAAAACAGGGAAAAAAGGAAGTTAGACATGCTCCATTGTGTTGTTTTCCTTATCTTGACCAGCAAGATTCAGTTTGAAAGGAATACCACTTCTGCAACCCCATCTACCTACCCATTTACTTGCCTAGCATTTTTTGTTTCTTCTTGGAGGGTGCACTTGGACTTGCAAACCCTTATGTGCCTTTTCTTTTCCATTGGCTTTTTTTCTTTTGATTGCCTATTTAGCACTACCCTTATTGCTTCCAAGGCCCCAGATTAAGCAGTTGGGAACCTTAGCTTCTCTGCCTAACTATTGGTCTGCCAAGATTTAAACAGTTTGGACAGATTTCTTTCTCTATTCTACAACAGAAAATTGAAACATGGCATGATCCAGATTAGAATGTTGGACCATCCATCAGAATTTAAAAGAGATGAAGGCATGTACTCACCTTGCCTTTCCTTGGAAATATGGGATCTTTGTGTCAGCAAAGCAGAGCATATTTGGCATTTGAATTTGCCAATCATGAAATATGAAACCTATTGGTATAGGTATCCAACAGGGAGAATTCACCTCTGGTTGAATGTCGAATGAGAGCTAAGAGCCGAGCCACCCCGCAACCATGACCTGTAACAAAATGCCAAGCAAACAATCAAACAACTAAGCAAACACTTTGAAATCAATAGCATAATCGAAGCTAGCATATAGCAAAGACCCACAACCAAAATCATAACCAGAGCCAAATAGACGGAGACCAGAGATTGAGGTTCCAAACCCATAACTTGGAAACCATGCTCAGAACAGGAAACATCACCAACGTGTGCAAGTAGAAACCCTTATGGGGAATCATTCCCAAAGCTGGACAAGAAAAACCCTTGTGAAGCAACAACTAGAGACTAGGAGCCGAGACCTCGACAGTGCAGCAGAACAGTAGAGCAAAAATAGAATGGTCGGGGTTAGGGTGTCAACAGAATAGTGAAGAGGCGGGGGAAGCGAGCCTGAGGAGGAGGACAATTGTCCTCACGACATCAACCTCCCATATCGCGCCATAAAGTCAGCCATCCACAAACAATCAACCATAAAATCAATATTTAATTATATGTCATAAGTGATCAAGGCTGGTCCCATCAAATTTTGGTATCAGAGCAGGCTAGATTTAATTTATTTTTGTTACAAAATGGAATTCAAAAGAAGAGGTCGTGGCAGAGCTATTCGAAGGGTAGTGGATGAAGGATTGAGAGAAGAGATTAGGATCCTGAATGCCCATTTTGCAGCAGTAGAAGTAGGAAGGAGAAGGGATCCGGAAGGAGGAGACAACATTGATGAAGAAGCAATAGTTACGACAGATGGATCAGATGAGGAAGGACCTGAAATTAGATTGTTAAGGTCAGTTTTATTGACTAGCAGTAAGCCAAAGCCTAATATTTCAAACTATGATGGTAGTTTGTCCACATAAGCGCTTTTGGGCTGGATTAGTGTGTTAGACAAATACTTTGAATGTGAGGAGATCAGCGAAGATAGGAAAGTTAAATTTGTTGCCACCAAGTTAAAAGGACATGTGACCTTATGGTGGGACAATGTCCAAGCAGAGAGGAGAATATCAAATAAGTTACCTATTAAAACGTGGACCAGAATGGTCGCCAAGATGAAGGGTAATTTTTTGCCCAAATATTACCAAATTGCTCTATATCGGCAGGTGAATAATTTGAAATAGAGAGGAAAGACAATGAAAGAATATAGTGAAGAATTTTATCGAGTGAATCTGAGAGCAGGTTACATTGAAGACACCCCAAAAAAGACAGCAAGGTTTGTAAATGGCTTAAGGTTGGAGATATTAGGCGAGATAAGTATTCCTTCTCCAAAAACCATAGAGGAAGCACACCAGAGTGTCTTAAAGGTAGAATAAAAGATCGCAAGGAAGCAGAATGCCAGAAATGGACGTGGATCTGGCGGAGGGAAAGGACAATCGTTTGGCAGAGGAAGGACTGCCAACAATAGTGAAGAAGGCATCAGTTCAAAGACCTCAGGGACAAAAGAAAAGGAAGGTAGCACTATGGGAGGAAGGCCATACCAGAGAAGAAGGGGTAATGGCAGACGCAAAGGCGCTGCCTACCAGTGTTACAAGTGCCACAAGTGGGGGCATAGGTCCTTTGAGTGTCCTAAAGGTGAACAGGTTGGACAAAGAGGAGCATATGTTGCTCAAACAGAGGAAGCAAAGGCACCACCCCAAGATGTAGAGAATGTATGGGAGATATGAGGGGCCTTAGTCTTGAATAAGGCACTACTGATACTAGCAAAGGAGACAGCTAAATAAACCCAGAGAAAGGCATTATTCCGAACTGTGTGCAAGTCACATGGAAAATGCTGCAAATTGATTATAGATAGTGGAAGCACTGATAATCTGGTTGCAATAGAGATGGTGGAGAAATTGGGTTTGAAAAGGTTGAAGCACCCAACTCCCTATAAGGTGTCTTGGTTACAGAAAGGTCATCAACTGCTAGTTGATAAGCAGTGTGAGGTGGAATTCCATATTGGAAAGCATAGGGACAAAGTGATTTGTGATATCATGCCCATGGACGTGTGTCATATTCTGCTAGGTAGAACCTAGCAGTATGACCGAAAAGTTGTTCATGATAGAAAAACAAACTGTTACAAGTTTGTCAAGGATGGGATTAAGCATACATTAGTACCCATTAAGGAAGAAGAAACAACATAAACTAGTGCGGAAAAAGTGTTGCTGATGGGGGGAAAAGAATTTTTAAAACAGGTTGAGGATAACAAGATAAACTATGCCATTGTAAGGAGACAGAAAGCAGTGCTATTGCATACTGAAATTTCTGACTTACCTGAAGAAATCCAGGATTTGTTGCAGGAATTCAGCGACATTTTGGTGGATAATTTATCGGATAAGTTACCACCAAAGCGAAGTATCAGTGATCACATAGATTTCATCATCGGAGCTAGTTTACCAAACAAAGTTGCTTACTGGATGAGTCCTAAGGACAACAAAGAGATCAGGAAGCAGGTACAGGAATTGTTGGACAAAGGATTGATACGGGAAAGTTTAAGTCCCTGTGCAGTTCCGATATTTTTTGCTCCCAATAAAGGAGGCAAGTGGCGGATGTGTATAGATTCGAGAGTAATAAATAAAATTACTATGAGGTACAGGTTTCCATTGCCACGAATGGATGACATAATGGACTGCTTGAGTGGAGCAGCATATTTTTCGAAGATAGACCTAAAGAGCGGATACCACCAAATTAGAATAAGAGAAGGGAACGAATGGAAAACAACTTTCAAAACCAATGAAGGTCTATATGAATGGCTTGTGATGCCATTTTGGTTGAGTAACACCCCTATTAATTTCATGCACCTGATGAACGAGATGTTGAAGGAGTTCATTTGGAAATTCGTAATTGTGTATCTTGACAATACACTGATTTTCAACAAGACAAAGGAAGAACATTTTCGACACATTAGACATGTTCTAGAGAAGTTGCAACAAAATAAGTTGCTGATAAATTTAAAAAAAAATGTTCTTTCTTTCAGAAGGAGTTAGTCTATTCGGGTTTTGTGATTGCAGAAAATGAGTTGAAAATGGACCCAAAAAAAGTTGCAGCTATAATAAGCTGGCCATCCCCTAAGAGTCTATTCAAAGTTTAGAGTTTTCATGGGTTGGAAAGTTTCTATCAGAAGTTTATAAATAATTTTAGTAGAATCTGTGCACCCATGTTGGATACCATCAAAAAGGCAAGTCAGCCTTTCCATTGGACTGAAGTTGCAGAGAAGAGCTTCCAGATATTGAAGAAGAATATCACTAGAAGGCCAATTTTGAGGTTGCCTAATTTTAACAAACTTTTTCAAGTTCGTTGTGATGCCATTGGTGCAGCCATTGGAGCCATACTCAGCTAGGAAGACAAACCAGTAGCTTATTTCAATGAAAAATTAAATGAAAGTAGGCAAAAATACAAAGGAATTTTATGCCATCGTCCAAGCCTTGAAGCATTGGAGACATTATTTGTTGGGTAATGAGTTTGTCTTGTTTTTTGATAATTTTGTGTTACATTATGTTATGCAGTAGCATAAGATGAATCATAAACACGCAAAATGGATTGAGTACTTGCAAGGTTTTACATTCATATTGAAGCTTATCAATGGTCAAGCCAACAAGGTAGCAGTTGCACTAGACAGAAGAGTTTTACTCTTGCAGGAGAGCACGATACAAGTGTTGGGTTTTGAACACCTGAAGGACTTGTATCAAACAAATGTAGATTTCAAGGAGGCTTATGAAGCCTGCCAAAATCCCTAGTTGAGGAATAATAGTCCATGGCTAGACTATAACTTACAGGAGAAGCTGCTATTCAAGAGAGGATAGTTGTGTGTTCCAGAATGTTCGATGAGGGAGAACATCATCCGGGAAAAACATAGTGGAGGTCTAGCTAGACATTTCGGCATTGATACGACCTTGGATTAGCTCAGTCATTTCTATTACTGGCCAAATATGCGAAGAGACATGCAAAAATATGTGACCAGGTGTAAGATATGTCAGTTGGCAAAAGGGCGCAGTCAGAACATGGGGTTGTATACACCCTTACCTATTCCAAATAGACCATGGGATTCAGTCAACCTAGACTTTGTTCTGGGTCTGCCAAAAACATAGCGGGGTTTCGATTCCATCATGGTGGTGGTGGACCATTTCTCCAAGATGGCACACTTCATCCCTTGCAAGAAAACCAGTGACACTACCCATGTAGCACACTTGTTTTTCACTGAAGTCGTCAGTCTACACGACTTACCCAACTAGTCCATTGTTTCCGACAGGGATGTGAAATTCACAGGACATTTCTAGTGCACCTTGTGCAAAAATATGGATACAAAGTTAAATTTCAGCTCCGCTTATCACCCGCAGACCGATGGGAAGACGGAGGTGGTGAACAGGAGCTTAAGAAACCTGCTACGGAGTCTAGTTGGAGAAAATTCATGAATGTGGGATCGTGTACTTTCCCAAGTGAAATTTGCTTACAACGACTCACCAAATCGAAGCACAGGAAGTAGTCCTTTCCAGATCTTGTATGGAATGCATCCCTGAGGAGTGCATGATTTACGAGATTTGGGACAGTTAGAGAGAAGAAGTGCTAACGGGGAGGATTTCACAAGAGCAATTAACGACCTACATGAGCAGGTGAAGTCAAAATTGCAGGACATCAGTCAAAGGTACAAATAGAATGCAGATCTGAAAAGACAGGAGGTACAATTTAACGTAGGGGATCAAGTCCTAGCGCATCTGCACAAAGAAAGATTCCCTAAGGGCAAATACAATAAGTTGAAATTTAGGAAAATTGGACCTTGCAAAATTCTGTGTAAGTTTTCCACAAATTCCTATGAGCTGCAATTGCCTCTAGGTATAGGAATATCACCCATTTTTAATGTGGCGGATTTATTCCCATACACTACCAGTCCTGAAGGGGACAATTTGGCGTAGCCAAAACGAGATACCCAGGAAGAGAGTAGTTCATGGATGAGACAAATGCCTTCAGATCAGCCACTTGAAATCGAAGGAATCCTCGATACACAGGTGGCCAGGTGGAATCGAAGAAAGGAGTACCTACAGTGCCACATCAAGTGGAATAATCACCCCATCGAGGACAGTTCGTGGCTTGACGCAGGTCAAATACAACATGCAGGGTATTCTATCAAGGAGCTCATGGACTAGAGCCATGAATTTTCATCTACCCCGGAAGCCTGATGCAGGAGCATCCAGCTAAGGGAGGTCATGGCTGGAGTATTTGTCTCGCAGAAAGAAGGAGTTTCAGTTAGTATTTTTTTTTTTTTCATTTAAATTTCTGGTTAACAACATTTATGACATTATGTTAAGTTCAAGGCTATCTCAACCCACTGTTTGTTTTTTGTTTGCGTTCTTTTTATTTTTTGTTTAAAACTTACTTTTATAATACAGACAAGGATGAACAGTTATCAATGAATAACTAAAATGTAACTACTGGTTGTTTAAATAACTGTACAGTGATCATTAAGAAAAAAGGGGAAAAAGCCATTGTAATCATCATCATAGTATTGAATAGAAGCAAGCATGCAAACATTCTGAAAATAGAACAAGAAACTCTGAATCCATGTATCGCAGCCTAAAGTTATTTTATTCCTAACTTAATTAAATTCATTTACCCATTTCATAATGATGACATAGAGTGAATAATTAACCAGTAGCAAGAAGAATACGCAGACAAGTTTAGCAAAACAACGCAGTGGGCTTGCAGAAGAATCGAGCTTAATCACTGTCGAAGGAATAAACAAATTTCTATAGGTACCAACAGACCTCATATCATTCCATTTTTACTATTTAATTATAAAAAATAAATCACTGTGTATATATCGATATCAAATATCTACAGTCCAAGATACAGTTGCCAAATACAGACTGGCCATGAAAATAGAGGTCCTCCATTAACAATGCCAAATACAACCACGAGGTTACCATACGACCGATATAAATACAATTCATAAATTAATAGTTAGAGGCATAAATACACAGGCCAAGACACAGTGAAGCCAAAGCCAAACCCTCACAACAGACCCATAGAAGACTACCAACATCAAACATATCGGATAGACAGACAGAGGAATAGCAAGAATCAACCCTACACCATACAAGCATAGGTGTCAAGGTACAAGACCAACAAATAGTGAGCCCAGTCGTATACCTGCATGGCCAACAAACAAGGCCATTAGAGCCAGCAAATAGAGCCATAAGCACGAAAACTGAAAACAGACGCAAGATTTTAAGGAAAGACCACTTATCGAAGGAGCCGAGCCCATGCGAACGAGGAAGGAAGTCGTGGACCAAAGTCATGGTCGCAGAGTGCCCACTACCCACAAGGAGCGAGATCAGTCAATAACAATAGAAAACGAAGTAGAAGCTTAAGGCATGGAGGGAGAATTTACCTCTGGTTGAATGCTGAATTGGAGCTGAGAACCGAGCCACCTCGCAACCATGCCTGTAACAAAATGTCAAGCAAATAGTCAAACAACGAAGCAAACACTTTGAAATCAACAGCATAATCGAAGCCAACTTATAGCAAAGACCCACAACCAAAATCATAACCAGAGCTGAATAGACGGAGACCAGAGACTGAGACTAGGGGTTCCAAACCCAGAACTTCGAAACCATGCTCAGAACAGGAAACATCACCAATGCGTGCAAGTAGAAACCCTCACGGGAAATCATTCCTACAGTTAGACAAGTGAAACCCTCGTGAAACAAGGAGTAGTGCAGCAAAACAATAAAGCAACGATAGAATGGTTAGGGTTAGGGTTTCAATGGAATAGTGAAGACGCGGGGGAAGAGAGCCTGAGGAGGAGGACAGCTGTCCTCACGACATCAACCTCTCGTACTGCACCATAGAGTCAGCGATCCACAAAACAATCAACCATAAAATCAATATTTAATTATATGTCGTAAGTGATCAGGGCATTGAGACTATTTTTTGTTATTCCTAAAGCAATCAAATCTAAAAGGTAATGACACCTGTGAGGTTGTTCGCTACCAAGTTGAGAAGTTGTAGACGTGGAAGTGAATCCAACTCGGTGGGTATGTTTCCCTCCAATTGATTGAAATTCAGCTTGAGCGTTCTCAAACGAAAGAGGCGTCCAATTGAGGTGGGATATGAACATAAAGTGCATTGTGGGAAAGATCGAGGGAGTGAAGGAACAACAAATTTCCGATTGAAAGAGAAATGGTGCCTTGCAGATCCATGGCCCTGAGGTTGAGCGCGATCACTCTGTCAAATGGATGGCGGTGGGTGCAGGCAACTACAGTCCAGTTGCACAAGGGAACCTCGGAACTCCAATCGGCCATGGATTGATTAGGATTATTAGCGATAAGCGACTTAAATGCCAATAGCGATTGTCGGTCATCATGAAATGAGTGAGCAAAGGAAGAAATGATTAAGGGGAACAACAACAGCAAAGAGAGAGAAAAAGAAAAATAGAGAGATGGCATCACCATGTTCGAAGTGGATATGGGCAAAGGAGAACTTCCAGACACTGTGTTTTGTGCACCACCTCTCAGCTATTTAAAACTCCTGAACTTAGGTTGATGGCAGATTTACCAGAATTTAATAGTCAAAAGAATTCTAAATATTCTTGAATCGGCAATCGACGTAAAAATGTCCATTCAGATTTCAAAAATATGCCATCGAAATAAAGATATCCATATTTAAAAATGTTAAAAGAATGGGATTTCTTTTTTAGATATTCTGAAATTTGCAATCGATATAAAAATGTCCATTTAAAACTGGTAAAGAAATGGAAAGGGCAGAAATGAGAGCTATTAAGTGGCATGGGTCAATGCGTTTTTTCTCTTTTTCAAGTGTCGTTGGGTTAGCGCGTTGGTATTTCAAGTGTGTGTTGTTGACATAGAGAGACCGGCACTGAATAAAATAAAAATAGCGGAAGCTTCTCTGTGCTAATCAGATGCTGGTCGTGTGAATAAAAATATCACAAACCAAATCAAACAAAACATATCTCAGGAGCTCTTAATTGGCATTTGGCCGACGCTTCGGTTTTTCAAACGCGTGTTCGGACCGGCACTGAAGAAAACCAGACGAATTTTATGAACCACATGAATACATTATCTCAAAGCAAACCAAACAAAAGATATCTCCAAAGTTCTTAGTGGCGTTGTGTAGATGCTTTGGTTTTTCAAATGCGTGTTGGAACTGGAAACGAAAATGGTGGCCACATGAATAAAAATGGTGGCCACAAGGATAAAAATATTTGAAACATGAATAAAAATGGTGGCCACATGAATAAGAATATATGAAACAAAACATATAACGAGACAACATGAATAAGGTCATTTTTAAGTCAATTACAGATTCCCTAAATATTCGAGAATCCGACGGACATAGGCACGGTCAATTTTTTGACAGCACCCATGTCCGTCGAATTTCCGAATATTTGGGGAATCTGCAATCAACTTAAGCTCACCACATGAGTAAAAATATCTTAAACAAAACATATAACGAGAACACATAAAAAAATAGTGGACCTTCATTGCTTTGGCATAGTGCATTGGGAGCAATGATGGCACGCTAGTCTCTCATTGCACGCAGCAAAACATGAAAGCATCTTTCTATGTCAAGCCAACTAAAGCAATGAAACTTCAATTACTAACTTTCCAAGATCAAGAGAAAGGTATCTTAGCCTACTAACTAGAGTAGGTTAGGGTAGGATTCTCCTTTAACTGGATGGTGCCAAATGGATTTATAAAAATCATTTTTAAAGTTTGAATTGAATCCTTAATGTACACATTTCATCTATGCATTAACATGATTTTAAAGCATGTCCCATATCAACTCAATTCATTGGTGTCAAAGCTCAAATTACTGCCCCCTTTTTTTGTAAGCTAACTCCATTGATTATCAACATGATGACATATCAAGAAGGTGATTGTTAGGTGCCTTTGGTTTACCACTAGGGAAACTAGACCAATGGAAATGTAGGAGACCTTTTCCATGAGAGTTTTGAAGTAAAAAATTATACAAAACATAATAATTGTTTTCTTGGTCCAAACGATCTAATTTCCTAGATGACTAACATACCGATATTGATAAGCTATAGAGTATCTATGAAAACTAAAAAAAAAAATAGAAATTCATAGGCTTTAGAACTATCATAAAATCTGAGAATGTGCAAAGGGTTCCACCTTAATGGGGTCTGCAACAGATTTATTGGTTGTCCCTAGGCTACATTATAGGGCCAAGAAGGCTTCAATGCACTTCATTATATTGTCCATATGCTTCATTTGAAGTTGTGTTTCATCAAGCATGAGATTTCCTAGTAATGTTTTCATCTACCAATAGAGTGTGATGCTGCTTATATATTAGTGTAGGCACGGGGGCTTCACTCAATGGGTTAACAATCAAATTCCATGGCCCTAATCAACATCCATAATCTAAATGCAAATAATCCACCGCTAACACTAAGATATCTTATTGCCCAAGAGAAAGCAATTTTACATTTTGAGGATTTGTTTAGGCTGCTAAGAGATGGTGATATATATGCCTGCTAAAGGAGATGGAACACACTGCCACATAGCTTGAAGATCAGAGAATATCAATCCCCTCAAATTTTGAGAGAGGAACTCAACAGGACACCTATGTATAAGCAATCAATGCAAAGGTTGAAGGTGACTCAATTGAATAGACCTAAAAGTCAGTCCACCACTACTACTAGGGATGCTAGAGGGGAGAACAGAAGAAGAAGAAAAGAGGCAGTGGGAAGAAGTAGAAAGGAAAGCAGGCTTCTATAAACAAGAAGAAGAGACCACAACAGATGAATGGTACGTTAGAGAGGCTATCAGAGCCATGAAGAACATGGACATTGACTAAGTTTCTCAGAGGATGAGCAACAGTTTCAATAGGGGGTGATGATGAGCATCATTATTGAGTAATTATATGGGCCTTAATTGGGCTTAATTCACCTCCTAGCTTAGTCAAACCAACTATTCTCACAACTTATTGCATACTTTTGATTATATTTTGTTTATGAAATGAGTTAGAGTTGGATATTTGGCTTTGTGGTCTAATGCGCATGTAATGCAGGAATAAGGGATGAATGCAAGGAACTATGGCAAAGACCTTGGGTAAAACTAGAATGGGACAAGGGAGAGTAACCATAGGAGGTAAATCCTACTCATTTACTACCCCTCCATTCAGATAGTCCACCATCAACTCGGAGTGCACACAACCATCACTTTGAAGACTAGAAGATAGTCGAGCATGTGAAAATGACATAAAACAATTTTTCTTGAGTTAGAGGCCAAGCCTCCCTAATGGGAAGGAAGTCGTTAGAGACTTCAAATTTATAAATAGAGAGGTTGAGGACCTCAGTAGGATTCGAATTTTCTATTGTAAAACTCTATTTTATTTCGGAGCTGAAAAGACTTGTGATAGTTTGCTCTATAATCCATGGTTTTTCTACAATAAGAATGAGTTCTGTTTAAGCCAACTCTTAGTTAACTTCGAGGGATGAAATTATTGGGTTAGGGCACTACCCATGTAGCCACAACTCCTCTTTACTGTACCTTTATGCTAGCATAGAGTTATGTTCTGCTCATTTGTTTAAGTAGCTTCCTGGTTCTGTTTACCTGCTTAAATAGATTTATGGTTTACTTGTTCATTTGCTAAAATAGATTCATGGTTTTTTCATTGGTTATTTGATGAAGTATCTTTCTAGTTCTGTTCATCTACGTTGTGCTTCAATTTACTTTAATTTCTACATTCTTTCAGTTCACAGGATAGTTAAAGGAAAAAGATCACTAGGAGGTTGTGCGCAGGTGTCTCGGCCTCATCTCCTCCCTCTGGGACTATGACTTGAGGAAGGGACCCTCCAACAACCCAAAAATCATAGTCTCTAGTTCTCGCATGGGCTATGGAGTTCATTGTTTAACGCAGTTAATGGTTCACCATCACTGGTTCTCTTTGTCATTTTCATTTGAAACTGCCTTCAGCACATTCCTCATCCATCACTTCATCGTCGTCTGCTCACCAACAAACCTTCACAATCACCATCTAATCCACTATTTTCTCCAACTTCTGCCTCGCATCGATTCCACCACTCACTTTATGAACTTTAAGTCCCCACTGTCGATTTTCCTCTCCTAATTCGATAGCCATCGCGTCACCTCCACATCTTTAGGTGCTTTAAACCCCCATTGTCGATTTGCCTTGCCTGATCCAACGACTGTCGCTTCAATCGATCACCAACTAGCTTGGTTGATCTCCACTGTTGATCAGCCCCACCTGATCCAATGGCTATCATGCGATATCGCGTGGATTTTTGTCCAAACGTTATCCGCCCGAGGGCATGCAATGAGAGTGGTTTCTCCATGCTACATGTCGCCCAGTTAGGCTAATCATGCAAAATTTTATAAAACCACTTACAACTTTGAGGGCATGTGATAAACAGCTTACTGCCCTCTAAACCCGCTTCGTCATTTCTGCACATTTCTTTTGCTCGCGATCTAATCTCAGCCATCCATCTCCGGTTAACCCTGTTCGTTCATCTATTCACTCAACCGCTGCGATATAATCTCCACCGTTTGTCCTGTTAGTTAACCATGTTCGCCCATTTATCTATGTAACCTCCTGCGATCCAATCCTCATCGTTCATTTTCCTTTCACCCAACTGGTCCAACAGTTCTTATGCATTGTTTCTCCCTCACGTCCTCCTTTCACTGATTACGACCTCCGATTACTTTTTCCGCTTGAAACCCGATTTAGCCTAAGTTTTTTTGCTTACACCTTAGTCTAGTTTTGATGCTCTTTACTTCTGCAACTTAGATAATTAGCATTAGATTAGTGTTAATTTAGCAATTCTACTTAGCATAGTTGTTCGATTGGTTAGTTAGGTTATGGTATGTTTTAAGCATTTCATGTTGTTTTCTTCATTACTATAGTAAAGTAGCTCTCTCTTAGAATAGGTTTGTCTCCTTCCATCAAATAATTAAGCTTCTTTTGACCCTATAGAAGTTTGGCTTGAAATCCATGGGGTCTCTTGCCAGATGAGCAGTGGCAACAAGAAGTATCTTCACTTTTACTTGTGCATACAGAGCTGTCACCTCTAGGTTTGTAAGAACCTCGTGTTGATAATTAAAGCTGGCAGCCCTGGGAGTTGTAGCATTATTGTTGCAATACCTAGGCTCATCAGTACCTATATACAAAAATACACAACATCTTTTATGTTCCTTTCCGGTTGAGCTATACGAGTGGATCGCAAAGTTAGCAGATAGCCAAGGAAGGTGGAAACTTGATGGTCCTGTTGTTTGGACCCCGAAGCTATTACAAAAATTTGAAGCATCTGAGGATAAAATTGTCGCATTGTCGATCATTGGCTCAATCGCATCATAGGAGGATTTGTAACTAAATTTTCAGTCGACACCTCAGTCAGTCATAACGAGGCGCAGTGGCGATTTTTCAAAGGAACGTGAAGTAAGTACTTGAAATCTTTGAATACCTGGATTAAAATGTTATTGTGCAAAAAGTGGGTTATGCAGCTACCTTGATGTTTGGAGCTACACAAAGTGGAAGAACTTACAGAAACAAAGGAAAAAATGGTCCTGGATATAGCCCATTGATTTCACCTCTGCGAGTAGACGAAGAATGGATAGTGCAGGCTTCTTTGCGAAGTGTTATTCAGTTAATAAGACAAGAATTCCCGCGACTACCACCTCCACCCACTCCACCTCCAACTTCATCACCATCACCTGCGACTTCACCCGTGCCACATCCGCCTCCACTGCAATTCAGTATGGTGAATTCAATGAAGCTGCCTTTGTTCAAAGGCTTGGGAAATGAGGACCCGGACCACTTCTGGTTTGTCGTGAAATCCATGTGGGAAGCTCAGGACATTACAGATGATCACATGAATGAGGCGACATTGCTTAGTGCTCTGCATGATTGCGTGCTAACCTGGTATATCAAGTACTCTAATGATATCCCAAATTCTAGAGTGGCCGACATCTAGACAACACTGAATAGAGAATTCAGTAGGCCTAAATCTGAAGCACACTCTATTTTGGGGTTCAAAT
Organism: Pinus taeda; assembly: GCA_000404065.3. Lineage (NCBI taxonomy): Eukaryota > Viridiplantae > Streptophyta > Pinopsida > Pinales > Pinaceae > Pinus > Pinus taeda. The sequence continues at coordinate 15,915 of APFE031141268.1, forward strand.
AAATTGTGATGCAGCCAGGTGAGACACCTTGGGAATTATATTAGAGATGGAAGTGCAAAATCCGCGAAGCTAACATGAACTTAACAGATGGATAGCATCACGAATGGTTTGTGGCTTTGCTACTGCCACACCCAACGGTTGCGCTGTCACAACAGAAGATAATGACTTAGGCAGAGGCCTTGGACATTGCAACGAGACTGCATGAAACACCAATGCAAGATCCAAATCTGGAGCTTCGGCAGATCCATGCATAGTTGAAAAATATTTGCCTTGAGATGCAAAGTTTGAAGCAGGACAGAACATTTTGACCAGAGGTGCGCGAGGAGGTATGGTGCCTGAAATGCAAGGGTCAGGGGCATGGCAAACACCATTGCCCAGTCTTTTCGAACTACTTGGCACGAGGAAGGTCGATGCCTTTGAGGCTAGAAGCTAAGGCAAGACCAAGCATGGGGCCTGCATTATGATGCGCTATATGTTAGGTAGCAGGAAAACATGCCACAAATAACTATCATTTGTTTCAGAAGTTTGTACAAAAACCGCAACAACTATTCTGCAACTTTTGTAGGTTGGTAGAGCCTGATGAGCGCAACTGCAGAAGCTATGAGTTGATGATGGATATAAATCCCACCTATAGGGTACAGGCAGAAACGTGCCCCCTTGACTAGAGTGCGGGGATGGCGTGGATAGGATTTCAAGGGCACAGACAAGGCTGAGGCGGAGGAGGACCTGGCAAAGATCGGGGACAATTGATCTGCTACAATTGCGGAGGACCATGACATTATGCTGCGATTTTACTAACCCAACACGTCCACCATGCAAGTATTTCACTCTATTTGATCATGAAACAAAAAACTGTCATATGTTGATAGCAACGATACGTGACAAAGGGGCGCTACCACCTCATCCAACTCAGAATCTATAGATGATGAGGTCCGAGCTGCGCATAGAGGATCTGAATGTGAATATAGTGGTTCGGAGTGGAATCACAACAGGAGATGATAAGGGAAAATAGCCCGAAGATAGTACATGGGTTCTCAAATCTCTGGCAAAGGAGACTGAGTTCGATTTGGAGTGCACACGTGAAACATTCATGGAAACAAAGAGGAGCTTCGCTGAAGCCTCCACCTCGAGAAGCAAGGATAAGCCTAATCAGGATATGGACCCTTCTATGCTTACAACCTTCCTGGAGTCCTGCATGAAGCTACTGAGCAATAGAAAAGTTGTGAAGGGGTTGAAGGAACTCATAAATAGATGAGTCAGAAACACTTCGACAGAGTCGCGCGTAGTATGAAATATTGGTAAGAATAAAACAAGGATGGGACGGGAGATGAGACTGACTACACAGAGAGGAAAGTATGAGATGGATCAGGTTATCTTGCACCTGGGGTTAGACGCGAATGTCTTACCAAAGCAAACTTGGGAACGGATGGGGAGACTCGCGCTACAATGGTCTCTGATTCAGCTAAGGATGGCGAATCAGCAGAAGATCATTCCCATGGGGCGGTTGCATGGGTGACTATACATATTGAGGGTGCGAGCGCACTAGCTGACTTTGAAGTAATATAAATTGTTGATGATAGCAAACCTTATCCCGCGCTCCTTGGAATTGATTTGGCTACTGATATGAACAAGGTAATCAATCTAAAGAAGTGAAAGATGATATTTGAGAAGAAATCGCTCTGCGTCATAGTACCCTAGATCCTACTGAGGGATCGCACTATACTGAACCAATCCGTGATTATGAGAGTCATGAAGATCTAGATTGTATCTATAATATAACAGCGCGAGACCAAGATTGGGTGAATCCAACAGTGATGGACGAATTACATGGGATCGCGAGAGTTCATGCACCTTGGACTCTGATGAAGAGTTAGAGCACTGGCAAAATCAGTTACATGAGGTAACTACATTGAGATGTAACATAATGACTCGGTTTATGTGTTGTGTGTTGTCAGAGGTAAAAAATCTGCCTACTTATGATGGTCTAAATGATGTAGATACCTTTTTGGATGCATTTGAGAGGGAGGTACCAGAAAAGCAGCACTTCCAGGCGCTGGACTTGGCACTACGCGTGTTAGACCCCTATACTACTAGTGTAACCCCTTATTATTATTAGTACAACCCCCTTATTATATTGAGGTACCCATGTAGTGCCCATATTGTTACTATTGTGCCCCATAGAAGCCCACTATTGTTATTATTGTGCCCTTACATTATTATTGTTATGTCGGCTCTGATTATGTTATGAGCCCTTAGACTCCTATATATAGAAAGAGGTCTTTTCATTTGTATCAT
>APFE031141268.1:18229-34808 GCA_000404065.3 Pinus taeda
ATGGTGTACCACTGTTACAAAAGGTATGTATTGCATCTTCATATTTAGATCCGGATCAATTTTTATGGTATGAAGGGCTTTGTTCTCGTAAACAACTTGTTACGTGGTCAATTTTCACGGAGGAAATGATAGCACATTATGAGGATACAAAGAGCAACACCTTATTTGGAGCAACACCACAACAATTGGAAGAGTAAAAGGGCTTTGTGACATAGTGGAAAGTAAAATTATTGCAACAAGGAAGTCTACCCCTCACAACTATAAAGATGGAAGTGTTGTTTCTCCTAGCCTTCCACAACCTACAAGGGTTACACCACAACAATTGGAAGAAAAAAGAGAAAAGGGCTTTGTTACAATTGTGATAGCAAATGCACTAAAGGTCATAAGTGTGCTGACAAGAAATTATTTTACATAAAGTATGAAGAGGAGGAAGAAAAGGATCAAGAAACATCAAAAGAAGAGGATATACGCCAAGACCCAACCCCAGGGAAAGAAAAAATAAATCAAACCATATCTTGTAAAGCATTGGCAAGAATTGCCACTCAAACTCTCAAGATAGAAGGACATATCAAGAAGAAAAAGGTGCAAGAAGTGAAATATCACATCGAGAAAGAAGAAATGAATCCAACCATATCTGTAATTCATTGGTCGGAATTACCACTCCTCAAACTATCAAGATAGAAGGGCATATCAAGAAAAAAAAAGGTTCAAGAAGTGAAATATCACATTAAGCATCAAGAAATGAATATGACCATATCTTGTAAAGGATTGGAAGAAATTACCACTCCTCAAACTCTAAAGATAGAAGGACATATCAAGAAGAAAAAGGTTCAAGCAGTGAGAAAACACATCGAGCATCAACAAGTTCTGCAACTTTTAAAGGATAATGCCACTTTGGTGTAAAATCAAATGAAATAGCAGGTAGATCAACATTGTAGTGAAAATGTTTTGATGTAGGTGATTGGGTATTTTTACCGCTACATCTCAAGCAAGCTATTTATGAGAAGGAAATGTTGGCAATACTATATGCACTTAAGAATGGCGACCTTACCGAATGTGAAGACACTTCAAGGTAAAAATGGATCATGATAGTCTTAAATACTTTTTAGAACAACTATTATCTTTAGAAGAACAAAAAAAATGGGTCACAAATATTTTGGGTTATGAATTTGACATCATCTATAGAAAAGGGAAGCAAAATTTTGTTGCAGATGCACTTTCAGGAAAGGATGAGGATGTGGAAGTATTGTTTTGCGCTATTTCTATTATCCATCCAGATTGGATAAACGAAGCAAGGGATGAATGGAAGAAGGACGAAGTATGGCCACTCATTCAAAAGTTGCAGAAGATCCCTATTTAAACAATATTGGCAAAACTTGAACAGGAAGGAAAAATCATATTGGAACCTGGAGCAGTCACAGAAACAAGAACCCGACAGCTATGAAATCGATCAATTTCAGAGTATCTCGTCAAGTGGAAGAACTTACCCGCTGAAGATTTCACATGGAAGGACAAGAATTTTATACAGAAGCATCAAGAACTATTCAACCGTTGAGGATAACACTTTTTGAAGGAGAGGGGCATGTTAGGCCTATATACTACTAGTGTAACCCCTTATTGGTTTTAGTACAACCCCCTTATTATATTGATGTACCCATATAGTGCCCATATTGTTACTATTGTGCCCCATAGAAGCCCAATATTGTTATTATTGTGCCCTTACATTATTATTGTTATGTCGGCTCTAATTATATAATGACCCCTTAGACTCCTATATATAGAAAGGAGGTCTTTTCATTTGGATCATCCAAGAATTGTTAATTTATGTAATGTAAAGGAGGTTTCCCCCCCGAAGAGGCTGAATTCTAAGGCGTTGATCTATCTTTTCTATCTTTTCTTGAGCTGGTTTCATAACAACGTGCTATGCCCGTAAGATGGTGAGGTATGCATAAGGGAAACTTTGATGATTAGCACGAATGTAGGAAGATGATGAGAACTTGCTTTGGGAAGTCAAAGGTGCGAATGACAGAAAAGTATGATGGGCATGATGATTTGCGCATAGGAGACTTGGACCATCCTATTGCATTCACAAGACGAAGGTTATCTAAGGCGGAGAAGAAATATTCCAACACCATGCGTGAAGGGTTAGCTATGGTATACGTGCTCTAGAAGTTTAGACACTACTTGTTGGGTGGCCATTTTAAGATGTACATAGATCATTCCACGCTGAAGTACCTGGTCAATAAGCCTATGTTGGAGGGGAGAATCTGCAGATGGTTGTTATTGTTCTAGGAGTATGATTTTGAAGTTATTATGAAGCCTAGACGACTGAATGCAAGACCAGACCATTTGTTGCACATCGAGACAGGGAAAGAGCCAACTAATTTGGAGAAAGGATTGCCTGACATGCAAATATTTGTAGTGCACATTGCGGATGGTCATTTTGAGGATATAATACACTTCCTAGCGACAAGAACTGCCCCAGAGTGATACAATGTCTAGCAGAAGAAGGGTTTAGTGGTGCGCGCGGAATATTTTTCTGTCATTGTTGGGCATCTGTACAAAATGGGGTCTGATGAGATATTGCGATGATATGTACCCTAGTTTAAAAGAAGCAGCATCCTCGTAGATGCTCATGGGGGCGCCACGGGAGGACATTATGTAGGGAGAGCGACTGTGCAGAAGATTCTCTACGCACAGTTGTGGTGTCCAACCCTCCATCAGGACTCAAAAGCATGTTGCAAGGCATGTGATGTGTGTCAAAGGATTGGGAGGCCATCGTGGAGGGATGAGATGCCTCTGAATCCATAGATGACATTACAACCCTTTGAGAAGTGGGTGATAGATTTTGTGGGATCTATCTAGCGCAAGGAAAGACGGGAGCAAGGTACATTATCACGATGATGGAGTATTTAAGTCATTGGGCAGAGGCACAACCTGTGAAGGACTGCACAAGTGTGACTGCTACCAAGTTCCTCTTTGAGCATGTACTGATGTGATTTGGCTATCCAAATATTTTGATGAGTGATCGCGGTATGCACTTTCTGAATGAGATGATCAGTGCACTGATGGAGGAAGTTCAGGTATATCACTAGAAGAGCACGCCTTATCACCCGTAGGCTAATGGGACGGTGGAAGCATTCAATAAAGTACTGGAGAACGTGCTGACCAAGATTTGCAATGCTCAACAAAGTGATTAGGACCTACGCATACCTGCAGTACTATGGGCTTATCAGATGACATGCAGGAATCTAACTGGACAAACTCCCTTTAGGCTTGTCTATGGTGTTGAAGTAGTAATGCACATGGAATATATTGTGCCTAGACTCTACATAGAGACACTCACAGGTATGACAGATCACGGAGCCCTGGAGGAAAGGCTTGCACAATTGGATGAAATTGAGCAAGAGAGATTTCTGGCTGGATTTCACCAACAGGTCCAAAACCAATGAGAAAAAACATGGCATGATCGACACATTAAGTTGCGCATCTTTAAGGTAAATGACTTGGTTTTGTTATATGACAGTAAGTTTGAGAAATTTCTGGGGAAGTTCAGAATGCACTAATTAGGTCCCTATTCATTAAGGATATTACCTGCAGAGGAGCGGTACAGCTGGTTAAGTTGAATGGAGATACCTTCCTAGTAAAGGTGAATGGTAGTCTATTGAAGCCATACATCAGAGGTCTAGCCATGTGACTTGATGAAGGTATCACAATATTAGCACTCGAGGCAGTTGAAAGGAGGCGCGAGACCATAAACTACATTGCCTAGGTTGGGGAGTTGCACGATTGGAGGATTGTGTGAAGCAAGGAAGTGTCACAAGGTTCGCGGCAGCATGACTGGTGGTGGGCTCCAGTATTGCAGCAATGATTTTGCAACTCCTGGGACTCCCTTCTTTACTTTTATCAACCCGATAGTTCGTAACAAACTTGGAAGCGACAGTGCTATATGCACAAGTAATAGCTCTTGCCGCAAGCTGTCACTTGATCAGCTAGCATAAGTCCACTAGGAGCTTAAGACAACTTCTATGAGCTCTTACAAGAAGCTTTTAACTGTGATGGATGAAAGCTAACTCAACAGAGGCTAATCTACTTGCAGAAAGAAGTTGAAAGCTGAAAAGAAATGCAAACCCTAGCTTTACCGACTAGCGCTACTGGTGCAAGAAAAGAGATGAAAACGATGGAACTGGATGCCATTGGCTCTTGTAAAGGTAAAATGCATGTGACTAAGCTATTTCTGAAGAGAAATATGAAAAAAACATCTTTTTGCATTTTTTGAGTAATTTCACAGAATTGTTATGCATGTGCTTTAAATGTTTTTCACTATGTAGAGGTGGATTGGCGAAAGGAAATGGAGTGGGTGCTTGCAGGAGTTTGGGAAGGTGAGAAGAGGGCCTAAGGGGTCCCTAACACCTTTCTAGAGAGTTTCACAGTGTTCAGATCTTGAAAACCACTCACGTGAACTTCTACAGGAAGTCTATAGGGGTTCTACAAGATGTTCTATAGGATGTTCCAAAAGGGGATTTTGGAGGGTTGATGGTGGAAAGACAGTGGAAAAGTGGAGATCGAGGTTGGATGAGGATTTGAAGGGGTCTAGGACCTGGTGAATGAGGCTACGGAGCGATCAAGATGGTTGGATTTGTTCAAGGATGGATAGAGCAATGTTACACAAAAATGTAGATATTAGGTCAAATTGGAAGAGTGTGGAAAATGAAGGGAAGGAATCTGGAATTAGGGGTTGGAGCAGGTGGTATGATGGAGGAAGGGTAGAAAGGGAGGTATTACAGATGCTCTGCACACTATTTCTCAAAACTAAACGAAGAAAGATTAAGAAAACCATAGATCTAGCTATCTTGCCCTAATTTGACCTAAAACCAGAAATCATGATGAATAGAAGTTTATTGGCAGAAAATCACATAAGACAACTATGGAAACTAAGCAAGAATTGATCTAAGCATGTAATCACAACTGGTATCAACTTTTGAAACTAAGAATCTAACACTAGCAATTGCATGAAGAGGCAAAAACAATGTTTTTTTGTGGCAGCAAGTATGCCTTGGTCTCAGCTCATCGTCCCAAGGAGGGAGAGGGGAGATCAAGGATTGCTTGGTGGCCTTTTTGCAAGTCTTTTCCTTTACTAAACTCTCAAATCAACCTGAAACATGAAAAGTTATTTCATCATAAAAAATGACCTAAGTAACCAAGCAAGATTTTGATCTAAATAGTAGAAATTATTCTATGAATGCAGGAAACACATATAAAAGTACACAGAGGAGGTACTGGCACTTGGGTTGGGCCCAAACCCAAGAGCTACGCCTCCTAAGAAGAATCTCAAAGTTGATGCAAAGTGAAACTGATCTATATGACTCAAAAAATAATCATGTCACAAAAATGTTTACAGCAAAAGCTCAAAAATGAGCTGCAAGGCAAAGCAGCACTAAAGTGTGAAATAAAAATGTTCAAGAACTAAAACTATGAAGGTTGGAAGCCTTCCTACTTATGCACTATGAGGACCTCCAACATCCCTCCTTAAATCAAGGGGCTTGGCTGCTCAAAACTACAAGTACTCAACCACTTCACAAAAGTTGCTCGACTGCCCTTGAGGATCATCTTTGGTGGGCTGCTGAACTCTGAGCTGATGGTGGAGAACTCAAGGAAGGGAACCTTTAGTGCAGGAGACACCCTTCCTGCAAATCCTCAGCCTTGTTCCCTCATATTTGGCTATCAACTAGCTCATAAATGCTTGACCTTGGTCCAAAAGATGTCCAAAAATCTGCAATAAGCACGTATTAGACTTCATGGTCAAGTGACTATTCTCATTCATTCAATTAACATAAATATACTCAAAAGCATGCATAAACTATGAAGAATGGTGGATTAATTGAAAACACTAGGCAAATGAGCCCAATAAGTTACCCATTTTTGGGGCTCATCATCACCCCCCTGCTAAATGGGTTGCTCATCCTCTGAGCAACTAATCCAGCTCATCATCTTTGATTGCTTTGACTGCCTCTCTCACATCACAGGCTTCTGAGGTGATGTCTTCTTCTCGGTCATGAAACCTTGCATTTCTCTCCACTTCCTCCCACTTCCTGTGCTCCTCTTCTTCTTTGACCCCTTCCAGCAGTACTAAAAGCAAGGGAGGACTGAACTTTAGGCCGATCCAGTTGGCTTGCAAATTTTGCATTGACTATTTATAGAGTGGTACTCTTGCCAGGGCCTCCCTCATCCTTGTTGGGGAGTGGTATTCTCTTATTTTGAGACTGTGGGATAGTGTGTTCCATCTCCTTGTGCAAGCATGGATGCAGTTATCCCACAACAATCTTTCCATGTCCTCAAAGTGAGCAATGGCCTGAGCTTGTTTTTCAATGTAATCTGGGAGAACCTGAGGGTTGTTGGCCATGTGCTGATGAGCATATATTAAGGCTGAGGGATCCTCTGGTTCTGCTCTGATCATGAGTGGCTCACTTAGCTCCCTGTTCATAATATTATGAATCTCTGCTACCCTCTTTTCCTCATGGTTTAACCAAGAGGCCATGGCCATAAGTTGCACATCTCCCAACGCAGTATTGGGGTCCAACAGATTCATGTTTGGAAGGGCCAAGTTGTGTAAATAGAATTATGATAACTTGGCCTTATCTTCTGCTGAGCTACTGTCACACAAATCCATGAATTTATGGTAATTATGAAATGGAATGGTGCCCCTTTGGGCCAAGCTGTTAAGTTGGAATTGCAACCATTGATCTTTAAGATATAGGGCATATGACTTAGCAGGTTGCCTACATTGTAAGGCTTTCACTGCCCAGTTGGCCATGCAGGCCAGTTGGGCTTCCTTCTCTTGCACCTATTGCTTTAGAAATTGTATTTCCTCTGCTGCCTGTGACTCCTTTTCCTGTAGCAGTTTTGTTAGCGCCGCAACCTCAGCCTACAGCTTGTCCTCTTTCTGCTGTTCATCAGATTTTTCCTAGTTTGCTGGAGGCCTTTATTGCTGCTAATGTTCTCCCAAAATGGAGGGCCTATCTTTCTTATGACTTCCCTGTGGCTGTAACTATTGTTTCAGCAGCCCATTCTCTCTTGTAGTTTGGCCCTTTGACTGCTTTCCACATGCCTTACCATGGCCAATTCTTTTCTTGATTCCTTGAGTTGTTCTTCCAGGTGGCCTATATCTGCCACACCCTTGGATTTAGCAATCCTCATCCAAGTTTGAGTCCTAACTCTTTCTTGTTCTAGTGCAAAGAAGAGTGGCAACACAAATTTCTGGGGAATTATCTTTCCGTCTTCTAACAGGTTGTAGTATGAGCCCAAGCTAGGCTGAGGCCTTGGTTCCAATATTTCCTCGGCCTTTTCTTCTTCCTATGATTGTTTAACCGCCTTTTTCTCCAATTTATCGATCTCTTTCAACTTAGCTAGCGTTTCCTGTAGAGATACCTCAACTTCCTGTAGAGTTGTCTTTGAGTCCATCATCCTAATTCTCTCTCTCCAGGTGGAGGTTTTTGGGCTTCCTTGTTCATAGGTGATAGATATTTTTGAAGGAGACTCTTCTTTTGGTTTAGTTGTGGTGTCTTCAATGATAATTGGCTACTTTGACTGTGGTTGGGGTCTGCCCACTTTGATCCGTGTGCTCCTCCTTGCTTTAAAGTACATGGAGGTTTTCCTCTTTCTCTTCCCTTTCTATTTTGGAGGTGTGCTTAAGGCAACAAGCACAGTTGTTGCCTTCCTAGCCAATACCTCAGGTGATTTCTCCTTTTGCTATTCTTCTTCCTTTATTCCTGTAGAAATCCCTGTGTCAACTGTTTCCATCTGTTTTGCTGAGATCTCAGGGTGTGTCTTTTCCTTTTGTTTCGGTGTGCCTTCTTTGGCTGTGGTAGCCTTCATTTGGGCTTTTTCGGCCTTCTCTTCTCTACTCTGCATTCTCTTTTCCCTTGGTGTTTGTGCTGTTGTTTCCTCCTCTATTTTAGACTCAGCAATTTGGCCCTTTTCCCCTTTTTCTTTTTGTTCTTTTTGTGCTTGAATGTCTTGTATTCCTTCACCATTGGTTTTCTCACCTTCTTCAGTGTGTTCTCCCTCCTCACTACTGGATGAGGTGATGTCTTTGGCCAGAATTCTAATATTGTCATCCCGGGACATGTTCCTGAAGATTTCCCAAGATATGGGGACAGTGTAGGTGTGAAAAGCATCTTCCACCAATAGTTTGATGAGCGCATGATGGGCCAACTGATCTGGGATCCCTTCATTTAATTTTGTACCACATTCAATTAGTGACTGAAAAGGAAAATAGGGAATGCTCAATTTCTTGGTTGGAGGCAAATCAATCCCATGCCTTAGTTCACACAACAACCTGAAATGATAACCATAGACGATGTTAAACCTCCCTTCACATGTAATGTACTTCATAATTTGGAAACTGGCCTCACTCCAGAGAGGAGGCAAGCTAGTTCTTCTAACCCCTTTTTTGTCTTCTATAGGATGCTCCTCGGGCAAAAAGAATGTTTTCTTGGTAACGTGGCCCAATGACCTCTCTTCTTTGCTCGAAGGGAGCCCCAATGGTAGACCAGTAACTCGATTGATGAGCTCAGAGGTAAGCTCTAGGGTCAAACCCCTAAAACTAACTGTGGCATGCATCTTTAAGTGTGGTCTTAGGGACATTAAGAATTCCTCAGTTATCTCCTCTTCATGACCCTAAATTTTATCAAAGAAGGATATCCAATTTGCTCGGGTGAAAAGGTCCACCACCTCAGGATGCTCATGCAGTTTGCTAGAGTCTGAGGGTTCTTTCCTTATGAATCCTCCTAGCATGGTGAGAGTGCACTTTTTATGCTTTAATCAGAAGAGGAAATTCTTGTTATGGTTTCCCCTGAACCCAAGAAGGAATTTCTCTAGTGTCCAATATCAACTAGCAACAATTCCTTGGTTTTAAGACTGCTGTCACCCAAAACTCGACTGTCTGCTTATGAAAGGAAGAATTTTGTTTTTACAGACAGAGCACAGGGATCAAGTTTTCTTCTCAGCACACAGATAGATATGCAAATTCAAATTTTTTTACACACACAGGCTAGCCTCCATGGCTACATATATCTTCCCTACAGGAGAATTTAAAGAGGAAACGTGGAGGAGAATTTTGATGCAAAAAACTAGGAAACTCAGTGCAATACATAGGAAAACGTTTTACTTCCAATACACAAGCAGACTTTCCCTTTGATTTTCCAATCTGATGCCCTTCAATTCACCACCTTGCACAAACACATCATTCATAGAGGATTTTTTCGAGCCTACCTCGTTTGGAGCTCCAAATTCGACGAAAATTTCCAGGTTCTCCTGATCTGGAAAGATGTGCAGTCTTTCCTGTAGAACCCTTCCTATAGAAGGCCCTTGGTTCCTATAGAATGTCACTGTGCTGCTGAGTGAGCTCAGTACATGGGAGATTTTCGAAAACAAGCCGAAAAACTGGTGGAGGACAACTGGTTAATAGTTTTTGGAAGTGGAGGACGCGTACTCTAGTCGAGGACGTTGCAAGTGCAAAATGAACAGAAGGTGATGTAAGTTTCAGCTGGGCATCTTTTAACTGCGGTGTGATTTGTGGTGAGGGGATGAGGTGGCCGGACCGGACCATTGATCCAACGTCACAACCATAATTTCTTTGTGTGTTTCTGACCGCCATCACCTCCCCTCTGTCGTTATCCGCCACCACCACTACCAGTGTCAACGATTTCTCCCAGAATGGACACTCCACACATGCTGGCTACACATCTCGTTGGAAAATTTGAACGTAACAGGGCTCGTTTGGATCCCATGAGAATATGTAACTGGCCGAGGGTGGCCAATTGATTGGCCACCGATTTCACTCAATCCAAACCATTCCCATAAGCATGCAACTTTTAAAATATAATTTATGTAATTGACGAATGAGTTTAGGCACTTACCTGTGTGGTCACGGCCGCGTTATGCAGACTTCAGGTAATGGAACCACTCCTTCGTTTGCTACTTCTTCATGCATGGGTGTTGGAACCCATTCCTTCATTTGCTGATGCTGCATGCACGGGTTTTGGAACCTATTCCTTGTTTGTTGTTGTTGCATGTACAGGTTTTTCTTGGCTTCGGCTGTTGCTGATATTCTCACGTTCAAGAAGAGCCCTTTGCATGTCTCCTTTGTCGTTTTTGTTTGTCCTTGTCTCCAGAGTATGTCTTCCAGAGGAATCAGCTGCTATAGGATTCCCGTAGGATGTCCTGTAGCTACTTCTCCTCCTGGAATGCAAGCTAGGCTGAGCAGGGCTATACTGATGAATAGGGGTTCGGCTGATGAGGAGTCCAGATGGAGATTGACAGGTATGATGAGCGAGACACTACTGCTTGATTTGTCACTAAAATTTCTTGCTGGGAGTATGAAGAAAACAGGGTTTTTTGTGTGACTGTGCATGAAAAAATAACAGGATGAGTGCAATGGAGGTGTAAATAGATGAAAAAGGATGACATATGGTGATGGACGGAAACAGGGGTGTTTGCAGGCCTAACAAGCAGATTCCTAACCTTCGAATTCTTTCCCGAGATCAATTCTGGCTTGTCTATAGGTTCTACAGGATCTTCCTATAGAAGACATAGAACTTTCCTGTAGAAGACACAAAACTTCCTGTAGAAGGTGAAATATTAACCCGAATGTGATCAAATCTTAGGACAGGGGAGTGGTTATGGAGGAATTGTTTGTGAGGGATGCTTGCAGCCTGGTGCTGACCTTTGTCCTTGTTTTGTGCGATCCTCCTAACCTGCAATGTCTTCCCTGAAACCTGCAATTATTCAACAGAGATTAGGTCTATTTCTTGTTTTGTTTTTTTTGAGAGAGAGAGACAGCTGGGGCACCTCCAGGAGGTTTTCACCCTCACTGTCTGCCTCGGGCGCCTCTAAGAGGTTTTCACCCAAGGATATTTTTATTCTTTTTCTGTTGTTTCCTTTTTCCCTTTTTTTTTTGTTATGATGCTCAAGGTGTGGGTGGAGTGGAGACAGGGCCCTACTCCACTACCAACACTGATTTATCCAGAGTTTCAATGAACTCCTGCTTAGAAAGGGGCTTCCTGTAGATTTTCAATCGATTCCCATTGACGAGCATGGTGATGGCTTCTTTATCAATGGTCCTAATTAGGACTGAACTGTTGTCGTTGCATTTCTCAACTATATATGGTCCTAGCCACCTTGTCCTCAGCTTTCCTTTGAAATCCTTGTATCTCGAGTCATATAACAGCGCCCAATCTCCTAGCTGAAATTGCTTTTCGTTAAGGTGTCGGTCATGCCATATCTTCCTCTGGAGTTGGACCACTTCTGAGTGGAGGAGGGCCTGCATTCTTTGTTCATATAATCCATTTAGCTGCAGTAATATTTCTTTTTGTGCATGGATGAGATCCAGGTCTAGCTGCGCTGTTAACCTCAATGTGTTGTATTCGAATTCTATGGATAGCAGAGCCTTCTTCCCGTAGACCAGCTCATAAGGTGTGAAACCTGTTGTAGTTTTCCAAGTGGTGTTGTAGGCCCAGGTGGCTTCAACCAAGCGATCCACCTAATCTTTTCTACTGCTGCTCACCACTTTAGTCAAAATCTCTTCCAAAGCTCTGTTAGTGACCTCCACTTGCCTATTTACTTGCAGATGATAGGGGATGGAAGTTTTGTGCTTAATATTGTGATGAGCGAGCAGGTCTTCAATCAGGTTAGAGATAAAATGACTTCCTTGATCTGTAACTAATTCTCTTGGGTAGCAAAACTTGTAGAAGATATTTTCCCTCAAAAAATCAGCCACTTTTTCTTCTGTCGCTGCCTTGATTGCCTTTATTTATGTCCACTTTTTCAGGTAGTTTGTGCACACAATGATGTAAGACTTTTGTTTTGAAGGAGGGTTGATAGGACCCACAAAGTCCATTCCCCACTTCTCAAATGGCTCGAAAGTCACTTGAGGTTGGAGGGGCATTTCATCCCTCGGAGTCGGTTTCCCCATCCTTTGACATCAGTCACATTGCCTGATGTATGTTCTGACATCTTGATGAAGAGTGGGCCAATAGTAGCCTGCCTGTAGAATTTTGAAGGCGGTCTTTCTTGCTGCAAAGTGGCCTCCACAGGGTCCATCATGACAGGTTAGGAGGATGTCAAAAACTTCCTCCTCCCTAACACAACGCCTCAAGATCTGATCTGGGCCGAGTTTAAACAGGTTGCCCCCAATGCAAGTGAAGGGTGCACTTTTCCTCACAATTCTGCTCTTCTATTTTGAGGATAGGTGTGGAGGGAACTGTGCTGATACCAAGTAGTTTGCTATATCAGAAAACCATGGAGAGAGTACTGAAATAGCAAACAGGTGTTCATCTGGCATTTGGTCATCCACCGTCCCTTCTTCACCTGCAGGCAAATCTAGTCTAAACAGAAAATCAGCAACAACATTTTCCTTACCTGTCTTGTCAACAATGGTTAAGTCAAATCGCTGCAATAAAAGTAACCATATAATGATACGAGCATTTACATCAGGTTTATTCATCAAATACCTAATCGCAACATGATCAGTATGTATGAATGTTTGATAACTAGTGATGTAGTGTCTAAACTTGTTTAGGGAATGGACTACAACTAGGAGCTCTTTCTCGGTTACAGTATAGTTTAATTCTACCTCAGACAGGTTTTTGTTGACAAAATATATGGCATATGGTAGCTTCTCTTCAACTTGTCCTAAGGCTGCCCCTATGGCTTTGTTCAAGTCATCAGTGTGGATGTGGAAAGGTAGGGCCCAGTTTGGACCTCTCAAGATTGGGGTAGTTACCAGCTTATCTTTCAACTCATCCAGAGCCTCTTGACAGTTGTCAGTCCATATAAACTCAACATCTTTCCCCAAAAGACCAAACAATGGCGAGGCTATCTTACTGAAATATTTAATGAATCTTCTATAATATCTTGCTAAGCCTAGAAAACTCTGAACATCTCTTACCTTTTGAGGAGGTGGAACCTTTTGGATAATAGCAATTTTGTTGGGATCCACCTGTAATCCTTGCTGAGAAATTGTATGACCTAGCAAAGTCCCTTCAATCATCAGGAATTCACATTTTTCAGGACTGAGAGACAAGTTCATTTCAATACACTTGGTTAAAAATTTTCCCAGGTTAGTCAATGCTTCTTGGAAGTTGGACCCATAAGGAGTAAAGTCATCCATGTAGATTTCCACCGAATCATGAACCAGCTCAGCACTGCTCTCTGGAAAGTCGCAGGAGCGTTGCATATCCCAAAGGGAAGGACCCGGTAGGCAAAGGTACCCCACGGACAAGTGAAAGTAGTCTTATCTTGGTCTTCTGGTCTGATTTGGATCTGATTATACCCGCTGAATCCATCTAGGAAAGAAAAGAACTTCTTCCCTGCCAACCCATCTAACACTTGATCTATGAAAGGCAAAGGGAAATGGTCCTTCTTGGTGGCTTTGTTAAGTTCTCGATAATCTACATAGATTCTCCACTTCCCATTTTTCTTGGGAACAAGCACCAGAGGAGAAACCCACTCACTGTCAGAGATGGGGTAGATGAATCCTGCATCCAACAACTTTTGCAGTTCTTCTTTAACAATGTCCTTAAGAGCTGGATTCATTCTCCTCTGAGGCTGCCAAACTGGTTTACAATCCTCTTTAATGTAAATGTGATGGGTACAGACCGAAGGGTGGACTCCTTTCATCTCTGTATAGCTCTAAGAGAAAGAAACCAAATGGTGGTTCAATAAGCTACACAGCTCCTTCTCCTGAGAGGGACATAAGGATGAGCTTATCTTCAAGGTTCTTTCAGGGCCAAATTCCACATTCTTAACTCTGGGAGAGCTCGGATTAGCCACACAGAGGTCCACTAAAGCGCTGGCTTGGGTACCTTCCACCAACTCTTCTAATGGCAACACACTGGGAGGTGGATTTTGAATTAAATTCTCAATTAGGTCATCCTCAGTTTGAGGACCTCCCCAGGTGGCTTCCACTGTGCACACTGGTGCAGAGTAGACTTATCCTCATCTCCCTCCTCCAACCAGAGAGGTAAGTCATGTTCTAGCAGAGGTTGGGTAGGAGGATATAGGACTAGCTGTTTAGACGTAGGCCCATTCTTGATGGTCATGCTCCCAGCTCGACAACTGATGTAAGCATCCGCAGTAGCTAACCAAGGCCTTCCCAAAATGAGGGGGTATCCAGTGAGTTTTTCCTTTGGCTTAAGGACCAAGAAATCCGTAGGGTACTCCCGAGAATCAATCGAGACCATGACATCTTCCACAGTCCCTTCGGGAGTCACAGTGGAGCGGTCTGCTAACTACAGTACTGTCGAGGTCTTTCTTAGGGAACTCTGAAGGTTAAGTTTGAGCATAGTGTCCTTGGTCATTACATTAATGGTAGCCCCTAGATCAATCAAGGTGTGGGGGATTATGGTGCCATTGATGTGGACATCAACTACAGGACTCCCAGGGTCCAAATATTTTGGACAGATTACTTGTCCCAACATCAAATCGGACAATTGTCCTATGACATTGATAGTTGGGGCATCTCTCTTGCACCTGCCTGGGTGCCTGAAACACTTCTCCTTGATCAATGTTTTGTAGATTGGTACATATTTTATGGCCTGGAGAAGTGGTATTTTCACACACAACTGTTTAAGTTCTCCCAAAAGTTCAGTCTCCTCTGGGTTTGGTTGCGTGGTTGCCATTAGTCTCTCAAGAAAGAGTGGAATGGCTTTGGGTTCACTTTCCTGTTTCTCTCCTTCATCCTCCGGAGGAGGAGGTTGACGATCTAGAAGGACCTTCCCAGATCATAGGTTGATCTCCTAAATCTCCACAGCATAGGTAGGGCATGTTGTCTCTCCAATATATACCTGTTGGGCATGTCTGTTGTTGGGGTTCGGGTTCAGTTGAGTAGGCATCTGGGGTTGTCTTCAAGGAGCAGGAGGTAATGGTTGTGGTTGAGCAGGTGGTTGAGGCAAAATAGCAGGAGGAGAGTTGTATTGGGGCCTCCACCCCGGCTGAGGTGCATTTCAATGAGGTTGTGGTTGAACATGAGAATGGAATGAATGAGCAGCAGGTTGAGTATGGTATTGAGGTGGATAAGACCAAGGAGGGGGTGCGGACCAGGAAGGATGAGCAAGGGGACCCGAAGAAGGTATGTGAGTGGATTGGTTGGGGTTGTAATAAGTTTGGGATGTCCCTTGCATCCCCTGCTAGTAAGGTCTGGATCCATGCGACCTCCTTTGATTGAGGAAGTAGAGTGGTTCAGTGGCTCCCCCAGCCCCTTGGTACAGAGCTTTAAGTCCAGGTAAGGTTGGGCACTGGTTTGTAGGGCGATCTTCCTCACAAACGAAAGATACCTCTACTGAGTGCAATGGACACTCGTTTTTAGGATGGTTCCTTGTACAACTAGGACAAAAGATGGCCAAAGCCCTCTTAGCTTCCTCTTTCTTCTTTTGGATTCGGAAAGTATCCAGTTGCATGGCAATGGTCTGTATCATCTCACTCTTGAGGTCTTTCATCTGATTTGTAAACTTATGCTTGAAGAAGGTGGCACTAGTTGAAAGTCAATTCCCCCTACCTCTTTTCTAGGCTGCCCTGGAATGGTTTCTAAACACAGTTTTTATGTCATCATAAGGTAGTTGGTAGATGTCTCCTCCAGCTAGCAAATGGGGGGTATCTAGAAGGTCTTTAGGGACTCCTCAGACCAGAACCAGCTTCAGAGATTTAGGGTCAAGTGTGCACCTAGCCCTTTTATAACTATGTTGGAACCTTTCTTCATAGTCTTCTAAAGACTCATCACTTCCCATGGTCATTCGAAAGATTTATCCCTTCGTTTCCTTTGACCTACAGTAGTCTCGGTATTTTTTGTTAAAGGCTTGCTGCATTTGAGCCCAAGTTGTGATACTGTTTCCTAGTAACCCCATGAACCAGTGTAGCGTTGCATCCTTGAGGGTAGAGGGAAAGAGTTTAAACTTTTGCTCATCTTCTGCATAGTCATAAGTTCGACAAAGGACAACAAACTCAAACAAGAAGGTATCAGATCTTCAGTGGTCAATCCATGGAAGTGAGGTAAGGCTGAGGGACTTATGTTTTTCATTTTGGTGTACCCATTGGTCTCTCAGATGGGAAAGGCACCTTCTATTCTCTCCTAATCTCCTATCTCATTTCTGTGTTCAGCCATGGTCTCGAGAGGAATGTTCTCTTGCTCTTCTTCTATTATAGATTCTTTGTATATCTCTGGAGGTTCACCTATAGGTTCTTCTGGATCACTGCCACCGAAGAAGAGAGAAGGGTGACTCAGTGATGTGGTGGGGGTGTTGGGTAAGAATTTTCTTGTATTGTCTCTATTCCTACGAGGCATGAAATGGAATATTTTTGGTTGATTTTTGGTGTTTTTTTCTACTTGTTCCTACAAAACTGAAATTGACTGAAAAACAAATTGCAACTAACTACAATAAACCTTGCTGAAATGCAAATTGCAAAATTGAAATGAAAGTGGGAAATGACTAATCTATGTTGCAGAATTGAAATGCTAATATATGCTTACAAAATTGAAATGCTAGTCTAGGAAAGTAGGAAATTTCTAATCTACTTTTACGGA